>JARQOC010000449.1:0-79606 GCA_033576535.1 Allobates femoralis | reverse complement strand
GAGAGACAGATCTACTCCCTCACCCTCCCCCCTTTTTTTAGCTGGTTTGTAAGTAGCTACATAGAAACCATTTCCAGCCTCCCCCCAGCATAAGCCATTTACAACATATCATAAATACCAGGGGAGGGGGCCGAGCTTACAGGTTTCAGCCAAGATCTGTTCCCAAACCAAAATCCTTTGTCTAAAATTCACAGTGTTTTCAATACCGAATTTAAGACGACCCGATCATACCACAAACACATAATGCATATTTTTAGATTACTTACCGTGTTGTGTATTCAATGATGTATTTTGTACAGTTGTACAACGTTCAGGAACCTGGGAAGGGATTGCTGGCATTCCAAATAAGACCATCAAGTCATATTTGGTATCAAACTTCTCAGAATCACCTGACCTGAAAAATGAGCCATATCTTATGTCTGTGAGCCCCCCCCCATCTCTAGATATGGAAAATGGGGATTCATTAAGCCTGGTGAGAGAGAGGATGGCTCAGCAGACACGCCCACAAAGGAGGGCTCACTCTGCGAAGGGGGTCAAAGACTTCTCCTGGTTTAATAAAAGCAAAGAGGACATTTTTGGGTCATTCTGCTCCAGGAGTCCAGAGGCCTGACAGTCAACACCAGCTGTACGACAGAATCTTACCATCCAGGAGAGGGCCTCCTCCAAGAAACTAAGTACCAAGCCTGACTAGGTCTAAAATTTTTCTTACTTTATTCCTTTATTTTTTATAACTGTTATTCATACATGTAATTTGTCTCTTATATAATATTCTGTACATTTTTTGTAACCATTGCCCTATTTGGGATAAACATTTTAATTTACTAGTTTCGATCTCCTTGTCCTATGAATGATTTCTCACGCCTCCCTGCTAATTTTTTTACGCTATCATACAGGTACCCGTCTACCTTGAAGACCGTGGTGGCAGCATATCTTTTGTGTATTTAGTGAATTGTGGGCTGAGGGTGACTGGATCGAGGTATATATACGTTCCGGGAAGGAACGGGAGGTAATATACACCCTGCACATCACGTCCGAATAGCCCACATAAAGTAGAGCAGCGGGCTCCATCCTTATCCTCTGGCATACCGGATTTGGCCAGCAGTCAAAGGGGGGCGCCAGAGACTGCAGGTCCTGACAAAGCTAATCCTGACACTCCGCTACCCACAGTGCCGCCTGTATACTGGCTACTCACAGAGCCGCCTTATACACTGCTACCCACAGAGCCGCCTGTATACTCGGGCTACCCACAGAGCCACCTCAAATTTTCTGTTTCCCCACAACTGAAGAAAACTCTGCTACCCACAGAGCACCTTTTATATTCTGCACCCACGAGCCGCCTCATACTCTGCTACCCGGAGCTGCCTGATACCTGCACCCACAGAGCCGCCTCTATACTCTCTTCCCAAAAGCCTCCTTATACCTGCTAAGCCACAAAGCCCCTCTAACTCGCAACCCACAAGCCCCCTATACTCTGCAAACCACAGAGACGCCCCCCATATCTGCTACCCCAGACCCGCCCTATTCCGCTACCCACAGAGCCCCTCTATACTCTGCTACCCACAGACCCGCCTCTATACTCTGCTCCCCTACAAAACCCGCCTCTATACTCTGCTACCCCAGAGCCGCCTCCATACCTGCTACTCACAGGGGCCCCCTGTATCGTCTGCTGCCCCCCAGAGCCGCCAATAAACTCTGCTAACCCAGAGCCGCCTCTTACCTGCACCCCACAAAGCCGCCGTTAATCGCTACCCAAGACATCTTAATAATCTGCTATTCCAGACTCGCCTGTTAATCTGCTACCCAAACCAAAAAGCCCCCCCGCCTGTATAATCTGCTACCCCCCACAAAAAAAAGGCCTTTCGTATACTCGCTACCCACAGACCACCTTCATAATCTGCTCCCCAAAGACCCCCTTTTATACTCTGCTCCCCACAGACCCCCCTGTATACTCTCTACCCCAGACCCGCCTGTAAACTCTGCACCCACAGACCCGCCTGTAACTCACTATCCACAGACCCGCCTGTATACTCTGCTACCTACAGAGCCCTTGTATACCTGCTACCCACAGAGCCACCTTATACTCGCCACCAAGCCGCCTTTTTTACTCTTTACCAAAAAACCCCCCCTTTTATACTCTGCTACCCCAGACAGCCTGTATACTCGGCTACCCACAACCCGCCTGTATACTCTCTACCCACGCCCACCAGTATGCTCTGCTACCCACAAGCCGCCTGTAATTCGCTACCCACAAGCCCCTCTGACCGGGCTACCCCAAGCTGCCTGTATGCTCTGCTACCCAAAAGCCTCCATAGCTGTCTACCACAGAGCACCTTTTAACCCTCTGCTACCCACAGACACGCCGTATTCTCTCTACCTAAAAAAGCCGCCTTATACTCTGCCCCCACAGACCCGCCTGAAATACTCCGCTACCCCCAGAGCCACTTGCATACTCTGCACCCACAGAGCCGCCTTTATACTCTTTACTCACAGAGCCCCCTGTAACTTGCTCCCCACAGAGCACCTGTATACTCGCTACCCCAAAGACCCCTTTTATACTCTCTATCCACAAGCCCCTGTATACTCTGCTACCCACAGACAAACGTATCCCTTGCTACCCACAACACACCGTATACTCTCACCCACAAAACCCGCCTGTATAATTTGTCCCCACAAAACCGCCTGAAATACTTTGCTACCCACAGAGCCCCGTATACTGGAAAAACCACAAGCCCCCTTTTTGCTCTGCTACCCACAGAATCCTTATACCTCAAACCCCACAGACCCCCTGAATAATCGCTCCCCACAAGCCCTGTATATCTGCTCCCCCACAGACCGCCTTTTAAAACTGCACCCACAGAGCCTTGTATACTCTGCTACCCACAGCCCCGCCTTTTTAAAATCCTACCCCCCAGAGCCTTCTGTATACTCGGCTACCCACAGAGCCGCCGTATCTCTGTCCCCACAGACCCCCCTTTTTAAACTCTACCCAAGAGCCGCTTGTATAATCTGTTTTCCCCACAGAGCTGCCTTATAATCTGTCCCCAAAAAAACCGCCTCTAAACTCTGCTACCCACAAGCCGCCTGTATAATCTGCTACCACAGACCTTATTAACTCTGCTACCCACGAGCCCCCTTTTATACTCTGCAAAACAACGACCCCTGTATACTCTGCTCCCACAGACCCCCTTAAAACCGCTACCCACAACCCGCCTTAAATCTCTACCCAAACCCCCTTATACTCGCTACCCACAGAGCGCTGTATACCTCTACCCACAAGCCGCCTGTATACTCTCTACCCACAACCCCTTTTGTATACCTGCTACCCACAGAGCCCCTGTATACTCTGCTACCCACAGTGCTGCCTGTTTTACTCTGCTACCCACAGAGCTGCCTTTTTACTCTGCTACCCAGAGAACCCCCTGTATGCTCTGCTACCCACAGACCCCCCTGTATACTCTGCTACCAAGCCCCCCTGTTTACTCTGCTCCCCACGACCCCTGTATACTCTGTCCCCCAGACCCCCCTTTATACTTCCCCCCCCAAGACCCGCCTGTATATCTGTACCCAGCCCCCTGTTTTTGCTCCCCACAGCCCCGCCGTTTTCCTGTACCACAGAGCCCTGAATTTTGCTACCACGAGCCCGTATACTTGTCCCCACAGAAACTGATCTCTTTCCCCAAAAACCGCCTGTTTTATTTTCTCCCCAAAAGCCCTGTATCTCTGCTCCCGCCCCCTTATATTCTACCCACAGAGCCGCCTTTAAAATCTCCCCCAAAAGACGCCTTAAAATCTGTCCCAGAGGCCCTTTTTTCTCTGCTACCACAGACCCGCCTTATAATCTGTACCCACAGAGCCCTTATCTCTGCTACCCACAGAGCCCCCTCTAAAACTGTCCCCAAACAGCCCGGCCTTATACTTGCTCCCCCACAAGCTTCTTTACTCTGTCCCCAAAAAACCCGCCTGTAAATTTGACCAAAAAAAAAAAAAAAAAAAAAAAAAAAAAAAAAAAAAAAAAAAAAAAAAAAAAAAAAAAAAAAAAAAAAAAAAAAAAAAAAAAAAAAAAAAAAAAAAAAAAAAAAAAAAAAAAAAAAAAAAAAAAAAAAAAAAAAAAAAAAAAAAAAAAAAAAAAAAAAAAAAAAAAAAAAAAAAAAAAAAAAAAAAAAAAAAAAAAAAAAAAAAAAAAAAAAAAAAAAAAAAAAAAAAAAAAAAAAAAAAAAAAAAAAAAAAAAAAAAAAAAAAAAAAAAAAAAAAAAAAAAAAAAAAAAAAAAAAAAAAAAAAAAAAAAAAAAAAAAAAAAAAAAAAAAAAAAAAAAAAAAAAAAAAAAAAAAAAAAAAAAAAAAAAAAAAAAAAAAAAAAAAAAAAAAAAAAAAAAAAAAAAAAAAAAAAAAAAAAAAAAAAAAAAAAAAAAAAAAAAAAAAAAAAAAAAAAAAAAAAAAAAAAAAAAAAAAAAAAAAAAAAAAAAAAAAAAAAAAAAAAAAAAAAAAAAAAAAAAAAAAAAAAAAAAAAAAAAAAAAAAAAAAAAAAAAAAAAAAAAAAAAAAAAAAAAAAAAAAAAAAAAAAAAAAAAAAAAAAAAAAAAAAAAAAAAAAAAAAAAAAAAAAAAAAAAAAAAAAAAAAAAAAAAAAAAAAAAAAAAAAAAAAAAAAAAAAAAAAAAAAAAAAAAAAAAAAAAAAAAAAAAAAAAAAAAAAAAAAAAAAAAAAAAAAAAAAAAAAAAAAAAAAAAAAAAAAAAAAAAAAAAAAAAAAAAAAAAAAAAAAAAAAAAAAAAAAAAAAAAAAAAAAAAAAAAAAAAAAAAAAAAAAAAAAAAAAAAAAAAAAAAAAAAAAAAAAAAAAAAAAAAAAAAAAAAAAAAAAAAAAAAAAAAAAAAAAAAAAAAAAAAAAAAAAAAAAAAAAAAAAAAAAAAAAAAAAAAAAAAAAAAAAAAAAAAAAAAAAAAAAAAAAAAAAAAAAAAAAAAAAAAAAAAAAAAAAAAAAAAAAAAAAAAAAAAAAAAAAAAAAAAAAAAAAAAAAAAAAAAAAAAAAAAAAAAAAAAAAAAAAAAAAAAAAAAAAAAAAAAAAAAAAAAAAAAAAAAAAAAAAAAAAAAAAAAAAAAAAAAAAAAAAAAAAAAAAAAACCCCCCCCCCCCCCCCCCCCCCCCCCCCCCCCCCCCCCCCCCCCCCCCCCCCCCCCCCCCCCCCCCCCCCCCCCCCCCCCCCCCCCCCCCCCCCCCCCCCCCCCCCCCCCCCCCCCCCCCCCCCCCCCCCCCCCCCCCCCCCCCCCCCCCCCCCCCCCCCCCCCCCCCCCCCCCCCCCCCCCCCCCCCCCCCCCCCCCCCCCCCCCCCCCCCCCCCCCCCCCCCCCCCCCCCCCCCCCCCCCCCCCCCCCCCCCCCCCCCCCCCCCCCCCCCCCCCCCCCCCCCCCCCCCCCCCCCCCCCCCCCCCCCCCCCCCCCCCCCCCCCCCCCCCCCCCCCCCCCCCCCCCCCCCCCCCCCCCCCCCCCCCCCCCCCCCCCCCCCCCCCCCCCCCCCCCCCCCCCCCCCCCCCCCCCCCCCCCCCCCCCCCCCCCCCCCCCCCCCCCCCCCCCCCCCCCCCCCCCCCCCCCCCCCCCCCCCCCCCCCCCCCCCCCCCCCCCCCCCCCCCCCCCCCCCCCCCCCCCCCCCCCCCCCCCCCCCCCCCCCCCCCCCCCCCCCCCCCCCCCCCCCCCCCCCCCCCCCCCCCCCCCCCCCCCCCCCCCCCCCCCCCCCCCCCCCCCCCCCCCCCCCCCCCCCCCCCCCCCCCCCCCCCCCCCCCCCCCCCCCCCCCCCCCCCCCCCCCCCCCCCCCCCCCCCCCCCCCCCCCCCCCCCCCCCCCCCCCCCCCCCCCCCCCCCCCCCCCCCCCCCCCCCCCCCCCCCCCCCCCCCCCCCCCCCCCCCCCCCCCCCCCCCCCCCCCCCCCCCCCCCCCCCCCCCCCCCCCCCCCCCCCCCCCCCCCCCCCCCCCCCCCCCCCCCCCCCCCCCCCCCCCCCCCCCCCCCCCCCCCCCCCCCCCCCCCCCCCCCCCCCCCCCCCCCCCCCCCCCCCCCCCCCCCCCCCCCCCCCCCCCCCCCCCCCCCCCCCCCCCCCCCCCCCCCCCCCCCCCCCCCCCCCCCCCCCCCCCCCCCCCCCCCCCCCCCCCCCCCCCCCCCCCCCCCCCCCCCCCCCCCCCCCCCCCCCCCCCCCCCCCCCCCCCCCCCCCCCCCCCCCCCCCCCCCCCCCCCCCCCCCCCCCCCCCCCCCCCCCCCCCCCCCCCCCCCCCCCCCCCCCCCCCCCCCCCCCCCCCCCCCCCCCCCCCCCCCCCCCCCCCCCCCCCCCCCCCCCCCCCCCCCCCCCCCCCCCCCCCCCCCCCCCCCCCCCCCCCCCCCCCCCCCCCCCCCCCCCCCCCCCCCCCCCCCCCCCCCCCCCCCCCCCCCCCCCCCCCCCCCCCCCCCCCCCCCCCCCCCCCCCCCCCCCCCCCCCCCCCCCCCCCCCCCCCCCCCCCCCCCCCCCCCCCCCCCCCCCCCCCCCCCCCCCCCCCCCCCCCCCCCCCCCCCCCCCCCCCCCCCCCCCCCCCCCCCCCCCCCCCCCCCCCCCCCCCCCCCCCCCCCCCCCCCCCCCCCCCCCCCCCCCCCCCCCCCCCCCCCCCCCCCCCCCCCCCCCCCCCCCCCCCCCCCCCCCCCCCCCCCCCCCCCCCCCCCCCCCCCCCCCCCCCCCCCCCCCCCCCCCCCCCCCCCCCCCCCCCCCCCCCCCCCCCCCCCCCCCCCCCCCCCCCCCCCCCCCCCCCAAGAGCCTTTATTGTTCCCCAAACCCCTTATACTCTCCCACAGACCCCTTTTATACTCTCCCACAAGCTCTTATTCTGCTCCCAAACAAAACCCGCCTTTTTACTTTGTACCCAAAAAGACCCCCTTATTCTGACCCACAAAAGTTTAGCCCCCCCCTTATCCTTGCTACCCACAAAACCCCCTTATATTCTACAAAGGCCCCTTTTTCTCTACCCACAGAGCCCTTAAAAATTTTTTTTTCTACCCACAGACGCTTATACTCTGCTACCCACAGACCCCTGTTACTCTGCTACCCAGCCCGCTGTTATCTGCTACCCACAAGCCCCCTTAAACTCTGCTACCCACAAAAACCCCTTTATTTGTAACCACGAGCCCCCTTTACTCTTCCCACGACCCTTAAAACTGTCCCCCAAAGCCTTTCTTGCTACCAAGAACGCCTTATATCGCACCACAGGGCCCTGTATATCGCTACCACAGCCCCCTTTAAAAACCTTCCCAAACAAACCCCGTATATTTCTACCCACAAGTTTTGTATACTCTCCCTCCCCACAAAACCGCCTGTAAATCTCTACCCACAGACCCCTTTATACTCTGTTCCACAGGCCCCGTATTCTGTCCCCACAGGCCCCTGAAAATTTCTGTCCCAGAGCCGTTATCTGCAAAACCCACGACCCGTATCCTGCTCCCCAACAGAGCCCCGATTCGCACCCAAAAACCCCCTGAATCCCCCCCACAACCCCTGTATACTCTCTACCCAGAGCCCCCTTTTAAACTCTGCTCCCACAACCCCTTATACTCTGCCCCCCAAAAGGCCCCGCCTTATTTTTGCTACCCACGGCCCCCTTAAACCTGCTACCCACAGACCCCCTATCTCGCCCCCCAACGACCGCCTTTACTCTGAACCACAGACCCGCCTTTACTATTTCCCCCACAGAGCCCTTTATCTCTGCTCCCACAGACCCGCCTTTTATTGCTACCACAAACCCTTATATCTGCTCCCAAACCGCCTTAATATCCACCACAGACCCCCATAACTGCCCCCCACAGACCCGCCCAAAACCCCTCCTGTCCCCACGACCCGCCTTATATCTGCTCCCCAAGGGACTTTACCGTACCCAAAACCCCTTTTTTCTCTCTCCCCACAGAGCCCCCTTATATCTGTCCCACAAACCGCCTTATAATCTGCACCCAAGCCTTTATTTCGCTACCCACAGACCCCCCCTTTTTCTTTGCTACCACAGACCCCCTTTAATTGCAACCCCGACCCACCTTCTCTGTACCCCAACCCCTTTTACTCTCTCCCCTGCCCCCCTGTATCTCTGCACCCCCCAAATCCCCGAGATACTTGTCCCCACAGAACCGCCTTATCTCTGTACCCAAAGAGCCCCTTTTGTAAAATTTTTGCTCCCCACAGACCCCCTTTACTCTGCTCCACGACCCCCTTATATCTGCTACCACAAACGCCTTTAACCTGAAACCCACAGACCCCGCCTTTTTCTCTCTCCCCAAACGCCTTAAAAATCGCTCCCAAGGGCCTTTTTATTTTCCCCTGCTCCCCACAGACCCGCCAAATTACCTGCTCCCACAAGCCCTTTTAATCTGCACCCACAAAACCTTCTGTATTTTGTACCACAAGACCCCCCTGTATACTCTGCTCCCCACAGACCCCCCATACTCTGCTCCCCAACAGACGTTTAAACCTTTTGCTCCCAAAAGACCCCATTATCTCGCTCCAAGACCCCCTTTTTAACCTGTACCCACAAACCCCCTGTAACTCTGCTCCCCACAGACCCCCCTTTTTTTATTCTGTACCCACGACCCCCGTAATCTGCTACCCACAACCCCCTTTATATCTGCTACCCACAAACCTCCTATCTTTTCCCCCCAACAAACCCCCTGTATATCTGCTAACCCACAGAACCCTCTTATTCTCTGCACCCACAGCCCCTGATACTCTCTACCCAGACGCCGTAAATCTGCCCCCACAGACCCCCCTTTCTCTGCCCCACAGACCCCCGCCTTATCCCGCTTCCCCACAGACCCGCCTGTATTCTGCCCCCCACAGGCCCGTTTAAATTCTGTACCCACAAAACCCCCGAAAACCCGCTACCCACAACACTGTATCTCGCTACCCAAGGGGGTTTAACTCTGTACCCACGGGCCCCTGTTACTCGCCCCCAAAAGCCCTTTTTAAATCTGCTCCCCAAAAAGCCTGTATACCTGCTACCCACAACGCCTTTATTCTCAAACCACAGACCCGCCTTTACTCTGCTACCCAACCGCTTAATCGCTACCAAGAGCCCTTTATCTCTGCTAAACAGCCCCTTATACCTGCTACCCACGGGCCCCTTATCTCTGCCCCCACAACCCTTAATTTGCTACCCCAGACCCCCTTTAATTGCTACCACAAGCCTTTTTTGCTCCCACAACCCCCCAAACTTGCTACCCAAAGCCCCCTTTTAACTCGTACCCAAAAAACCGTTTATCTCTACCCACGAGCCACCTTATACTCTGTCCCCACAACGCCTTTTACTTGTACCCCAAGACCGCCTTATAACTGCTACCCCGACCGCCATATTTTTCTACCACAACCCCCTGTAAATCTGCTACCCACAACCCCCCCCGTTATTCTCCCCACAGAGCCCCCCTATACTCTGTACCACAACCCCTTTATATCTGCTCCCACAACCGCCGGTATCTCGTTTCCCACAGACCCTTTATCTCTCTCCCCAAACCAGAACCCCCTTACCCCTCGTAAAACCCAGGGGCCCCTTTTATCTGCTCCCCACAGACCCCTTATCCCTGTACCCCAGACCTCCTTTTTTCCTCCCCCCAGCCCCTGTAACTCTGCTCCCAAGACCCCTGATACTCTGCAAACCCACAAAAACCGCCTTTCTCTGCTACCCACAACCCCCTTTTCTTGTACCACAGGCCGCCTTATACTCTGTACCCACAGAGCCGCCTTATATTTTGAAAACCACGACCCCCTTATACTCTGTACCCACAACCGCCCTATATTGCTCCCAAGAGCCCCGAATTCTGCACCCACAGACCCCTTTAAATACTCTGCAAAACCCACAGACCGCCTTTTTTACTCGTATAACGAACCCCTTTTATTTTTACCCAAAGACCGCCGTATCTCTCAAACCCCAGACCCCCTTTATACTCTGCTCAAAAAACCCAAGACCCCTGTATATCTGCTCCCCACAGACCCCCTTATAATGCTACCCCAACCCCCCTTTAAATCTGTCCCCACAAAAACCCCCCTTTTTATATGCTCCACAGAGCCCTGTTATTTGCTACCCACAGACCCCTTTACCAAAAACCCAACGCCTTATACTCTCTCCCACAAGCCCTTATATCTGGGCCCCCACAACCCCCTAAAAACCTGTCCCCACAAACCCGCCTTAAACTCGCAAAACCCCCAAAGCCCTTATCTGCTCCCCCAACCCCTTATTCTGTACCCCAGACCCGCCTTATACTTGCTACCCACAGACCGCCTTAACCTGACCCAGGGGCCCCTTTATCTCTGCCCCCACAGACCCCCCCAAAAATCTGTCCCCACAAAAGCCCCCTTATACTCTGCTCCCAAAACCCCCCTTTATCCCCCTACCCACCCCCCCCTTTTTACACTCTGCTCCCACAACCCCCCTTTAAAAATCTGTCCCAAGCCCGCCTTTTTCCTCCTCCACAGAGCCTGTTTTATCTGTCCCCCAACAGCCCCCCCGTATACTCGCTCCCCACAACCCCCTTAAATCTGCTACCCCAAAAGGCCGCCTTTATCTGCTACCCACAGAGCCCCGGTATCTTTTCACCCAAAAACCCCCCGCCCGAAATATTTTGTACCACAGACCCCTTTTTATACCTGCCCAAAACGGTTTTTTAAAGCACCCAGAACCTTCTGTATACCCCAAACCCCCCTATATCGTCCACAGACCCTCTGTTACTCTGTTTTCCCAGGGGGCTTTTTCTTGTACCCCACAGACCCCCTTTTACCTGTACCCACAGGCCCTTAAAACTCTGCCCCACAGACCCCCTTTAAAAACTCTTACCCACAGACCCCTTTATAATTCTCTCCCCCACAGACCCCCCTGTAACTCTGCTACCCAAGCCCCGCTGTTTTCTCTCAAAACCCAGACCCCCTTATACCTGCTACCCAGCCCCGCTGTATACTCTGTCCCCCCCAAAAACCCCCCTGTAAATCTGCTCCCCCACAGAGCTTTTTTTGAAATTATTCTGTCCCCAAGACCCCTATATTGCTACCCACAGACCCCCTTATATCTGCTACCCCCCCCCTTTTTATACTCTGTACCACAGCCCCTTATATCTGCTCCCCACGAGGGCCCTTTCTTTCTCTGTCCCAAAACCCCCTGTTTTTCTGCACAAAGCCCGCCTTATACTCTTACCCCACCCCCGCCTTTTACCTCTACCACAAAACCCCCTGTATACTCTGCTTCCCCAACCCCCTTATACTCTGCTACACAGGGGCCCCCCTTCTACTTGCCCCCACAGACCCGCCTTTTAAAACTGCTACCCACAGCCCCCTTATCCTGTCCCCAAAACCCCCGCCTTATACTCTCTACCCACAGACCCCCTGTAAAAATCTGCTCAACAGGCCCTTTTATTCGCTACCCACAGACCCCCCCGCCCCCCCCTTTTACTTGCACCCACAGACCTTCCTTTACTTTACCAACCAAACCTTATACTCTGCTTCCACAGACCCCCCTTATACCTGCCCCCCACAGACCCCCTCTATTTGCTACCCACAGAGCGCCTCTATACTTGACCCAAAAAACGCCTTATATTTTGCTCCCCACAGACCGCCTTTTTTACTCTGCTACCCACAAGCCCCCTTTATATTCCCCCCCCAAAGAGCCCTTTTTCTCCCCCAAAACCCCCAAAAACTCGCCTTTAAACCTGGGATTTTTACCCCAAGGCCGCCTGTATAATTGCACCCACAGAGCCCCTGTATATTGGTACCCACAGACCCCCCGTAACTCGCTACCCCAGAACCGTTATACTTGTCCCCCCGAGCTCTATCTTCTACCCACAGACCCTTTTGTATACTCTGTACCCAACCCCCTTTTTAAATCTGCACCCAAAAGAGCCCTTTACTCTGTACCCAGACCGCCTTTTTTCTGAACCACAGAGCCCTTATACTTGCTACCCACAGAGCCCCTTTTTTTGCTCCCCCAAAAACGCCTCTATACTTGCTCCCCACAGAGCGCCTTATAATCTGCTCCCAAAGAGCCCCTGTATTTTTCCCCTACCCACAACCCCCAAAAGCCCCAAAATTTACTTCTAACCACAGAGCTGCCTTATCCCTTGCTACCCACAGAGCCCCTGTATATCTGCTACCCACGAGCCGCCGATACTCTGCTCCCCACAGACCCCCCGTATACTCTGCTCCCACAGACCCTTATACTTGCTACCCACGGGCCCGCCCGTATAATCTGCTCAAAAGGGCCCTGTTTCTCTGCTCCCCAAACAGACCCCCTGTTACCTGCCCCCACAAAACCGCCTTATACTTGCTACCCACGAACGCCTTATACCTGCTCCCACAGAACCCTTTTTAACTTGCCCCCACAGACCCGCCTTTATATCTGCTACCCCAAGAGCCGCCTTAAAATCTGCAAAACCAAGAAAAGCCCTCCTATAACTGCTCCCCACAGACCTCTGTATACTTGCTACCCCCCAGGCCCTTATACTCTGCTACCCCCGGGGCCTTGTTACCTCTCCCAAAAGCCCCCCATACTCTCTCCACAGAGCCCCTTATAACGCTCCACAGACCCCCCTTATACCTGCTACCCACAGACCCCTTATATCTGCTACCCAAAACCCCTTATATTCCCCCCACAGACGCCTTATCCTGCTACCCACAGAGCCTTTTATCTGCTACCCAAGGCCTTTTATCTGCTCCCCAGACCGCCTTATATTTTGCTACCCACGACCCTTTCTTATATTGCTACCACAACCCCCTTTTATTGCTCCCCACAGACCCCCCTGGGTATACTTGCCCCCCCACAAACCCGCGTTCTCGCCCCCCACGGGGCCCCTTTATCTGCACCCACAGACCCCCTGAAATATCGGGTACAACAGACCCTGTATTCTGACCACAGACGCCTTTTTAATCTGCTCCCACAAGCCCTTTATCTGCCCCCCAAAACCCAAAAGACCCCCCCCTTAAATTTTCCACAGAGCCTGTATATTGCTAAAAAAACCCTTATTCTGACCCCACAGACCCTGTATACTCTCTCAACAGACCCCTGTATCTTGCTCCCACAGAGCCCCTGTATTCGCTCCACGACCCCCCTTTTATCTCTACCCACGGCCCTTAACTCTGCCCCCAAAAAGCCCCCTATACTCGCTACCCACAGAGCCCCCTTATATCTGCTACCACAACCCCCTTATCTCTGTCCCCACAAGCCCCCTTATCTCTCCCCCAAGCCCCTGTTAAACTTGTACCCACAGAACCCTGTTTTATTGCTACCCCAGACCCCCTTATACTCTCCCCCAAGACCCGCCTATATTCCCCCCCAAGAGCCCTGTATATCTGCTCCCCACAGACCGCCTTTATACTTTCCCCACGGCCGCCCCATATCTCCCCCAAAACCCGCCTTTTAAAATCTGCTCCCCACAGAGCCCCTTTAATCTGTACCCCCAGACCCCCCCCTTTTTCTGCTCCCCACAGAGCCCCTTATATCTGCTCCCAAGGGGCTTTTTTTCCTGCTACCCACGAGCCCTTTATATCTTTAAACCAACAGGCCGCCTTATACTCTGCCCCACAGACCCCCTGTTACCTGCTCCCCCAGAGAACCGGGCGTTTTATCGCTACCCACAAACCCTTAATCTGCTCCACAGACCGCCTTAAAACCTGAAAAACAGAGCCCAATCTCTTCCCACAGACCGCCGTAAAATCTGTACCAAGAGCCCCTTTATTCCGCTACCCACGGCCTTTCTCCTTTTAAACCCCGCCCAAACCCCTACAGAGCCTCTTTATACTTGTACCCAAAACCGCCTTTAAAAACTTGCTACCCCAGACCCCCCCTTTATCTGCTACCAAAAGGGCTTTTTATACTTGTCCCCCAAAAAAGGGCCTAACTTGTCCCCAAACCCCGCCTTTTTCTGCACCCCAGGGCCCCTTTACCTGCTATCACAAGCCTTTCCTGTTTTTTTACTCTCCCCCAAGACGCCGTATCCCTTGTCCCCACAGACCGCCTGAAATTCTGCTAAAACGAGCCCTTAACTTGTACCCACAACCCGCCTGATTTTTGTACCCCCAGACCGCCTGTAAAACCTGTACCCCAGACCCCCTGTTACCTGCACCCCGACGCCTGTATATTGTCCCCCCAAAGCCTGTATATCTGCTCCCACAGAGCCTATATCTGTACCACAAGCCCCTTTATCTTAAAACCCCACAGACCCCTGTCCCCCTGTATTTTGCCCCCAAAGACCTTTTCGCTACCCACGCCCCGCCTTAACTGTACCACAGGCCCTTTCTCTGCTACCAAGGGACCCCCTAAAAACCCTCTACCACACCCCCCCTTTTACTCTGTCCCCCAAAATTTTGTATACTCTGCTACCCCAAACCCCTTGTAAAAATTTTTCGCTCCCCAAAAAGACCCCGCCTGTATCTTGTACCACGACCCCCTGTATACTCTGTACCCACAGACCCCTGTATAATCTGTACCCCCATACCCCAGTATACTCTGCTACCCCCAACCCCTGTACCCCTTGCTCCCCCACAGACCCTGTTTTTTCTCCCCAAACCCCTGTAACTCGTACCCACAGACCCCCTGTTACTCTGTCCCCACGAGCCTTATACTTCTACCCACAAGCCCCTTTATTCTGTCCCACAACGCTTATATTCCCTTCCCACGCCCCGCCTTATATCTCCCACCCACAGACCGCCTTAAACCCTGTCCACGACCCCCTTTATATCTGCTAACAAGCCCTAAACCTCTAACCCCTGCCTTACCCCACAGACCCCCTTATACCCTCTCCCCCACAGGCCCGCCTGTAAAAACCCCTCTGCTACCCAAAAGCCCCTTTAACTCTGCTCCCACAGACCGCTGTTTACCTGTTTCCCACAGGCCCCGTATTCTGCCCCACAGCCCCTGTATATTGTACCCCAGACCCTTATACTCCTCCCCAAAAAGACCCCCTGTTTATCTTTTTCCCACAGAGCCCCTTATACCCTGCTCCCACAAGCCCCTTATATCTGCTCCCACAGACCGCCTTATATCTGCTACCTCAGACCGCCTTAAAATTCTGCTACCCACGAGCCCTTAAAACTTGTACCACAGACCCCCTTATATCTGCTACCACAAACCGCCTTAACTCGTCCAAGGCCCTTTTTCTGCTACCACAGAGCCCCTTAAAATTTCTACCCACGAGCCTTTATACTCTGTCCACAGAGCCCTTTTTATACTCTGCTACCCCAGACCGCCTTTACTCTGCTACCCCAGACCCCGTATTACGCTCCCCAAATTTTAGTCCCCCCCTTGATACTCTGTACCCACAGACCCGCCTTATATTGCTCCCCAAAAACCCCCTTTACTCTGCTCCCACAAAACCCCCTGTATACTCTGCTCCCAAACAGACCCCCTTTATATCTTACCCACAGGCCCCTTTAAACTCTTTAAACCCCAGACCCCCCCCTTATTTGCTCCCCACAGACCCCTGTATCTCGCTACCACAGACCCCCTTAACTCTGTCCCAACCTTTTTATCTCTCCCAAAAGCCCCTTATACCCTCTCCCAAGAGCCCCTTATACCTGCTCCCACGACCCCCTTAATTTGCTACCCACAAACCGCTCTATACTCTGTACCAAAACCCCTTAACTTGCTACCCACAGACCCCTTTCTCGGGAAACCAACAGCCCCGCCTTATATCTGTACCCACAGAGCCCCCCTTTTAAATCTGCTACCCAAAGCCCCTTTATCTCTGTTTCCCCACGACCCCCCTTAAAATCTGCTACCCACAAGCCCCCTTATACTTGTCCCCACAGACCCCGATATTGCTACCCAAGAAAATGTATACTTGCCCCCCTGCCCCCTGTTTCGCTCCCCACAAAAACCGCCCTGTATACTCTGCTCCCACAGCCCCGTTTAACTCTGCTACCCACAAAGCCCCTTAAAATCTGCTCCCCACAGAGCCCTGTTTTCTGCTACCACAGAGCCCTTTATTTTTGTCCCCACAACCCCTATTATCTCTTCCCGGGACCCGTATACTCTGCTACCCACAAAAACCCTTATTTCTCCCAAACCCAGGCCCCTGTATACTTTTTTTCCCACAGAGCCCCTGTATACTCTGCTTCCACGACCCCTGTAAAATCTCTACCCACGAGCCCCAACCTTTAACCCCCTTATCCCCCACAGAGCCCACCTGTAAACCCCCGCTTAACCCCCAAAGAGCCGCCTTTAACTCTGCTAAACCCACTGGGCCCCCTTATACTCTCTACCCACAACCGCCTTATCTCTTTTTTCCCCACAAGCCGCCTTTATCTCTCCCCAAGAGCCGCCTTTTTATACTCTTACCCACAAAACCCCTAAATCTCTCTCCCCAGCCCGCCCTATACCTCCCCCCAAAGACCGCCTTTAAAATTGCCCCCCACAAGCCGTATATTCTGGTACCCACAGACCCCCTATTCTGCTACCACAGAGCCGCCTTTATACTCTGCCCCCACAAAGCCCGCCCTTTTTAAAATTGCTCCCCCACGAGCCCTTATATCTGTACCCACAGACCCCCCCCTTTTATCTGCTCCCAAGAGCCCTGAAAACTGCTACCCACGAGCCCTTATTCCTCCCCCACGAAGCCTTTATATCTCTATACAGAGCCCCTGTATTTTTCTTCCCCAGGCCCTGTTTACTGCTCCACAGCCCTGTATATCTGCTCCCCCAAAAAGGCCCCTTTAAAATCGCTACCCACAGGGGCCGCCTATACTCTCTCCCCACAGACCCCCTATATTGTACCAGAACCTTTTTTCTTTTACCCCAAAAATTTTTTTTTGTCCCACGCCCCCCCGAAATCTGCTACCACAGAGCCTCTGTATACTCTGCTACCCACAGAGGGCCTTTTTCCTGTCCCCACAGACCCCCCTTATCTCTGCTCCCAAAAACCCCTTTTCTGTAAAACACCGTAACCACAAAAACCGTTAATTGTCCACAGACCGCCTTTTTTTCCCCCCCCTTCTGATTTTGGCACAAGCCCCCTATATCTTACCCACAGAGCCACCGAACTTGCTCCCCCAAGAGGGTGTATACTCTGCTCCCACAACCCCTTTTGTAATCGCCCCCACAACCCAATAAGCACCCCAACCCCTTTGTTTCTCTGCTCCCCACAACCCGCCTTTTTAAATCTGCTACCCACAACCCCCTTTGTACTCTGCTACCCAAAGAGCCCCTGTATTTTCTGCTACCCCACAAAGCCCTTACTCTGCTCCACAGACCGCCTGAAAAAACTGCTAAAAACAGAGCCCGTATCCTGCTACCCACGACCTCCGTATTTTGCACCCACAAACCGCCGTATATCTGCTCCACAGACCCGCCTTTACTCGCTACCCACGACCCCAAACCTGTACCCCGCCCCATACGAAAAAAAGCCTTTATAAAAAAAAACTTTTTTTTAAGCCCCCAGACCCGCCGTAAAATCTGCTACCAAACCCCCTTATACTTGCTACCCAAGGGGTTATACCTGTCCCCACAGAACCCCCCATTTTTCCCCGCCCCTTTAACCTTACCCACAGACCGCCTTTACTTGCCCCCCCACAGACCCCTTTATACTCTTACCCATCCCGCCTGTATTCGCTCCCACAGACCCCCTGTTTATCTGCTCCCACAGAGCCTTATATCGCTACCCACAGACCCTGTATACTCGGGCACCCACGCCCCCGCCTTTTATATCCTACCACAGGCCCGCCTGTATACTCTTCCACAAACCCTGTATATCTGTTTTACCCCCCTTTTTTGTCCACAGCCCCCAATTATTGCTACCACGGGACCCCTTTTATTTTTTTTTTTTTTTTTTTTTTAAAAAACCCCCCCCCTTTCTTTTGTACCCACAGCCCCGCCCCCTTATACTCTGTACCAAAACCCCGCCTTATACCTGCTCCCCACAGACCCCCTGTATATTCTACCCCAAGACCGTATACTCTGCTACCCACAACCCAACCCCCAAAAGGGTATAATCTGTTTTTCCCACAAGCCTTTATCTGTCCCCACGCCCCCGTATCTCGCCCCCCACAGACCCCCCTTTATTTTAAAAAACCCCCCTTAAACCCTTCAGGCCCTGTAATTTGCTCCCCCACAGACCCCCCGTATAATCTGTACCACAGACCCAACCTCCCCCAAACCTTCCTAACCCCCAAACCACCTGTATTTTTCTGTTTCCCGAGCCCCCTTTACTTTTTTGCTACCCACAAAACCCCAATTTGAAACCCACTCCCCCTTAACTCACCCACGACCCGCCTTATACTCTGCTACCCCACAGACCCCGCCTTATATTGCTACCAACAGACCCGCCTTATACTCTGTCCCCAGACCCGCCTTATACTTGTTTCCCACAGACCCCTGTTATCGCTAAACCCCCCTCTAGCCCCCCCCCGTACCCCGCTCCCCACAGACCCCTTTTAATCGCTCCCCACAGGCCCTGTATATTCGGGTCCCCACAGACCCCCCGTAACTCTGCTACCCCACAGAGCCAAGTATACTCTGCTACCCCAAAAACGCGTTTACCTCTACCCAAAGCCTTGTAAATCGCTCCCACAGAACTGTATAACCTGCTACCCAGACCCCTTCTTAACTTTTCTCCCCACAGCCCGCTGTTAATCTGCTCCCCCAAGAGCCTTTTTTTCTCTGCTACCCCAGACCCCTGTTAATCGTCCCACAAAAACCTCTTATCTGTACCAAGACCCGCCTGTTTAAATTGCTCCCCAACAGACCCCTGTTCTCTGTTACCACAGCCTCCTGTAAAATCTGTACCCACAAAAACCCCCCCTTTTAAACCTGCTACCAAAGAGGCCGTATATTTTGCTACCCAGAGCCCCTTTATATTGTACCCAAAGCAGCCCCAAAGTATACTCTGCTCCCCAAAACCCCCGCCTGTATATTGCTCCCCCAAGAGCCCTTATACCTGCTCCCCCACAAAAACCCCCCCCTTTATTCTCTTTTACCCAAAACCGCCTGAAAATTTTGCTACCCACAGACCCCCTGTATACTTCAAAACCCCCACAGAAAACCGCTGTTACTCTGGTTTCCACAGACCCCTTATACTCTGACCCCACCCCCCCGCCTTAATTTGCTAACCCCAGACCCCCTTTTACTCGCCCCCACGGCCCCTTATAACTGCTACCACAGAGCCCTTTTTATTCTGTACCCACGACCGCCCGAAAAAATCTGCTACCCAAGACCCCTGTATACTCTGTACCCACAGAGGTTTTTAACCTGTCCCACACCCCCGCCTGTATACTCTGCTACCCAAAAAGGCCCTTATACTCTGCTCCCCCACCCCCCCTTTTATATCTCTACCACAGCCCCGCCTGTAACTCTGTACCAAAAACCGCCTTAACCTTCCCCAAAGCCGCTTATATTGCTCCCCACAACCGCCTGTTACTTTTTTTCCCCCCCCCCCACCCCCCCCCCCAAAGGCCCCGCCTTTACTCTGCTACCCACAGAGCCCCCTTAAAATCTGCTCAAAGGCCCCTTAAATTTTGTCCCCACAGACCGCCCTATAATTCTAACCCCAAAAGGTGACTTAACTTGTACCACGAGACTGATACTTGTTTCCCAAAGCCCCTTTATACTCGCTACACAGAACCTTATACTCTGCTACACAACCCGCCTTTAATCTGTCCCACAGACCCCTCATATTTTGCACCCAGGCCCCCTTATATCTGCTACCACAGGCCCGTTTTATTCGCTACCCACAAGCCCTTTATATCTGCTACCCACAGAGCCCCCTTTCTATACACCTGCTACCCACAGACCCGCCTGTATATCTGCTACCCACCGAGCCGCCTTATATCTGCTACCCACAGACCGCCTGTATACTCTGCTACCACAGAGCCCCTGTATACTCTGCTACCCACAGACCGCCTGATTCTTGCTACCACAGAGCCCTTATGTCCAAACTCTGACTACCACAGACCCTGTATACTCTGCTCCCCAACAAGCCCCCTTATACTCCTGCTACCCACAGAGCCCCTGTTTTACTCTGCTACCCACAGAGCCCCTGTATACTCTGCTACCCACAAGCCGCCTCTATACCCCTGCTACCACAGACCCCTGTATATTGCACCCAACAGAGCCTGTATACTCTGCTACCCACAGACCCCTGTATACTCTCCCTACCCCCAGACCCGCCTGTATAATCTGCTACCCACAGAGCGCTCTGTTATATCTGCTACCCAACAGAGCCGCCTTATACTCTGCTACCCAAAAGAGCCGCCTATATATCTCTACCCACAGAGCCCGCCCGTATAATCTGCTACCCTCAGAGCCCTTTATACTCTGCTACCCACAGACCCCTTTATACTCTGTACCCAACAGAGCCGCCTGTAAAATCTGCTACCCACAGAGCCTTTTGTATACTCTGCTACCCACAGACCGCCGTATACTCTGCTACCCACGGGACCCTGTATACCTGCTACCCACAGACCGCCTGTATACTTGCTAACCCACAGAGCCCCTTTTATACTCTGCTACCCAGGGGCCCCTGTATACTCTGCTCCCCACAGACCGCCTGTATACTCTGCTACCCACAGACCCGCCCTGTATACTCTGCTACCCACAGAGCGCCTGTATACTCTGCTACCCACAGAGCCGCCTTATATCGCTACCCCAGACCGCCTGAATCCCTCTGCTACCCACAGAGGCCCTTATACTCTGCTACCACAGACCGCCTGTATAATCTGCTCCCACAGAGCCGCCTGTATATTCCTGCTACCCACAGACCCGCCGTATAATCTGTTTACCCACAGACCCCTAGTATACTCTGCTACCCACAAAGCGCCTTTTTATACTCTGTAACCAAGACCGCCGTATCCCTTGCTCCCCACAGAGCCGACTTATACTCTGCTACCCACAGACCGCCGTTATACTCTGTAAACCCCTTAAATTCTGCTACCCAAAAACCCCTAAAATTCTACCACAGGCCTTCGTATAACTCTGCTCCCCACCAGACCCGCCTGTATACTTTGCTACCCACAGAGCCCCTGTATACTCTGCTACCCACAGAGCCCCTGTATAACTCTGCTACCACGACCTCCTGTATATTCTGGCTACCACAGTAAAGCCCGACCTGTATACTCTGCTACCCACAAGCCCCTTATACTCTGCTACCCACAGAGCCCTTTTATACCTGCTACCCACAGACCCCCTGTATACTCTTTACCCACAAAACCCCTTATACTCTGTTTCCCACAGACCCCGCCTTAACTCTCTACCCACAAAGACCGCCTTATACTCTGCTACCCACAGAGGCTTTTCTCTCCCTATTACTTTTGGCCGTACCACCCACAGAACCGCCTTATACCTGCTACCCACAGAGCCCCCTTTATACTTGCTACCCACAGAGCCCCCTGTTGTTCCCCAATACTCTGCTACCAACAGACCCGCCTGTTAACTCTGCTCCCCACAGACCCGCCTCCCGTTTATACTCTGCTCCCCACAGAGCCTTACCTGCCTATCTCTCCCTACCCACAGAGCCGCCTTTTATACTCTCTACCCACAGAGCCGCCTCTTCTCCCCCCTTTAACGCAAACCACAGAGCCGCCTGTAAAATCTGCTACCCCAGACCCGCCTGTAAAATCTGCTACCCACAGAGCCCCTGTATACTCTGCTACCCACAGAGCCTTTTTTTTTCTGCTACCCCACCAAGCCTCCTTTTATACTCTGCTCCCCACAGACCCGCCTGTATATCTGCTACACAGAGCCGCTGTATACTCTGCTACCCACAACCATGCGAAATTCTGCAAACCACAGAGCCTGCCTGTATACTCTGCAAACCCACAAAGCCCTTTAAACTTGTTTCCCACAGACCCCTGTAACTCTGCTACCCACAGACCCCGCCAGTATCCTTTTGCTACCCACAGACCCCCCTGTATACTCTGCTACCACGGGAGCCTCTTATACTCTTACCCACAGACCCCCTGTAACTCTGCTTCCCACAGAGCCGCCTTATACCTGCTACCCACAAGCCGCCTTATACTCTGCTACCCACAGAGCCGCCTTATACTCTGCTACCCACAGACCGCCTTAACTCTGCTACCACAGACCGCTTATACATGCAACCCACAGAGCCGCCTCATACTCTGCTACCCACAACCCGCCTTAACTCTGCTACCCACAGGCCTCCTGTTTACTCTGCTACCCCACAGAACGCCCTAAAACCTGTCCCACAGGCTCTGATACTCTGCTACCCACAGAGCTCCTGTATACTCTGCTACCCACAGACCCTGATACTCTGCTACCACAGAGCCCCCTGTATACTCTGCTACCACAGACCGCCTGAACTCTGATACCACAGAGCCGCCTGTAAACTCTGTACCACAACCCGCTTATACCGCTCCCCAAGACCCCCTATACTTTTCTCCCCACAAAACCGCCTTATACTCTGCTCCCCCAGACCCGCTGTATACTCTGTCCCCACAGAGCCCCTTTATACTCTGCTACCCACAGACCCGCCTTATCTCGCTACCCACAGACCGCCTTACCTCAGCTACCCACAACCGCCTCTAACTCTGTCCCCACAGGCCCCTGTTTATCTGCTACCCAGAGCGCCTCTATACCTGCTAACACAGAGCCGCGTATACTCTTCCCCACAGAGCGCCTGTATACTCTGCTACCACGGGCGCCTGATACTCGGGCTACCCAACAGAGCCGCCTGTATACTCTGCTACCCACAGAGCCGCCTATCTCTGAAACCAAGGGGCCCCCTTATACTCTACTTACCCACAAGCCCCTGTATATCTGTCCCCCAAAGCCCCCTGTTTACTCTGCTATCCCACAAGCCCCCTGTATACTCTGCTACACAAGGCCCTCTGTATCTCTGCTACCCACAGAGCACCTGTAAACTCTGCTACCCACAGACCACCTTATACTCTGTCCCCCCCAACGCCTGTATAATCTGCTACCAGAGAGCCTTCTGTATACTCTGCTACCACAAAGCCGCCTGTATACTCTGCTACCCACAAAGCTGATTGTATAATCTGCAACCAACAGAAACGCCTGTATAATCTGCTACACACAGAGCCTCCTACATAATCTGCTACCCACAGACCCGTCTGTATACTCTGCTACCCACAGAGCCTTCTGTATACTCTGCTTCCCACAGACCCCCCCTGTATACTCTGCTACACACAGACCCCCCTTTGTATACTCTGCTCCCCACAGACTCGCCTGTATACTTGCTCCCCACAGACCCGACCTGTATACTCAGCTACCAACAGACCCGCCTGTTTACTCTGTACCACGGGCCCGCCTTTCTCTGCTACCCACAGAGCCCCTGTATACTCTGTACCCACAGGCTATGTATGCTCTGCTACCCACAGAGCCGCCTGTATACTCTGCTCCCCATAAAGCCCCCTGCATACTCTGCTATCCACAGAGACGCCCAATGCACAATGGGTTTACAATGGCTGCTGACATGCTGACTTTACCATCTGTGGGGACTTTTGTATAGGCATACATTAGTAAAAGTCAGTTTTAATTACAGTCAATGGCTTCTACTTTACCAGCCCTTTGGCCTGTCAAAAGTCAATGCAGCCATGGACTCCCATTGAGATTCCCATTGGGTCTCCCATAGAGACTTCCATTGGGTCTTCATGAGGTCTCCCATCCAGCCGTGCCCTAAGGCTCTCACTGCTTAGCTTCAAGAGTCTGTCAAGGGCATGCACAATGGGTTTACAATGGCTGCTGACATGCTGACTTACCATCTGTGGGACTTTTGTATAGGCATACATTAGTGAAGTCCAGTTTTAATTACAGTCAATGGCTTCTACTCTTACCAGCCCTTTGGCCCTTGGTCAAAAGTCAATGCAGCCATGGACTCCCATTGAGATTCCCATTGGGTCACCCATAGAGACTTCCATTGGGTCTTTCATGGGGTTTCTCCCATCCAGCCCGGTGACCAAGGCTCTCCTGCTTAGCTTCAAGAGTCTTTTCAAGGGCATGCACAATGGGTTTACAATGGCTGCTGATATGCTGACTTGCCATCTGTGTCGAAAGTAATGGGAGCCATGGACTCCCCATTGAGATTTCCCATTGAGTCATTCATAGGACTTCCATTGGGTCTCTCATCCAGCCGTGACCAAGGCTCTCACTGCTTAGCTTCAAGAGTCTGTCCAAGGGGCCCATGCACAATGGGTTTACAATGGCTGCTGAATGCTGACTTACCATCTGTGGGACTTTTGTATAGGCATACATTAGCAAAAGTCAGTTTTAATTACAGTCAATGGCTTCTACTCTTACCAGCCCCTTTGGCCTGTCAAAAGTCAATGCAGCATGGACTCCATTAAATTTCCCCATTGGGTCCCCCCATAGAGACTTCCATTGGGTCTCTCATGAGGTCTCCCATCCAGCCGTGACCAAGGCTCTCACTGCTTAGCTTCGAGAGTCTGTAAAGGGGCATGCACAATGGGTTTACAATGGTGCTGACATGCTGGCTTCCCTTCTGTGGGACGTTTGTATAGGCATACATTAGTAAAAGTCAGTTTTACTTACAGTCAATGGCTTCTACTCTTACCAGCCCTTTGGCCTGTCAAAAGTCAATGCAGCCATGGACTCCCATTGAGATTCCCATTGGGTCACCCATAGAGACTTCCATTGGGTCTCTCATTAGGTCTCCCATCCAGCCCGTGACCAAGGTTCTCACTGCTTAGCTTCAAGAGTCTGTCAAGGGCATGCACAATGGGTTTACAATGTCTGCAGACATGCTGGCTTCCCATCTGTGGGACTTTTGTATAGGCATACATTAGTAAAAGTCAGTTTTAATTACAATCAATGGCTTCTACTCTTACCAGCCCTTTGGCCTGTCAAAAGTCAATGCAGCCGTGGACTCCCATTGAGTCACCCATAGACACTTCCATTGGGTCTCCCATGAGGTCTCCCATCCAGCCCCTGACCAAGGCTCTCACTGCTTAGCTTCAAGAGTCTGTTAAGGGCATGCACAATGGGTTTACAATGGCTGCTGACATGCTGCCTTCCCAACTTTGGGACTTTTGTATAGGCATACATTAGTAAAAGTCAGTTTTAATTACAGTCAATGGCTTCTACTCTTACCAGCCCTCTGGCCTGTCAAAAGTCAATGCAGCCATGGACTCCCATTGGGTCACGCATAGAGACTTCTATTGGGTCTCTCATGAGGTCTCCCATCCAGCCCCTTACCAAGGATCTCACTGCTTAGCTTCAAGAGTCTGTCAAGGGCATGCACAATTGGTTTACAATGGCTGCTGACATGCTGGCTTCCCATCTGTGGGACATTTGTATAGGCATACATTAGTAAAAGTCAGTTTTAATTACAGTCAATGGCTTCTACTCTTACCAGCCCTTTGGCCTGTCAAAAGTCAATGCAGCCATGGTCTCCCATTGACATTCTTAATGGGGACACCCATAGAGACTTCTATTGGGTATCTCATGAGGTCTCCCATCCAGGCCCTGACCAAGGCTCTCACGGCTTAGCTTCAAGAGTCTGTCAAGGGCATGCACAATGGGTTTACAATGGCTGCTGACATGCTGGCTTCCCTTCTGTGGAACATTCGTATAGGCATACATTAGTAAAAGTCAGTTTTAATTACAGTCAATGGCTTCTACTCTTACCAGCCCTTTGGCCTGTCAAAAGTCAATGCAGCCATGGTCCCCCATTGACATTCCCAATGGGGACACCCATAGAGACTTCTATTGGGTCTCTCATGAGGTCTCCCATCCAGCCCCTGACCAAGGCTCTCACTGCTTAGCTTCAAGAGTCTGTCAAGGGCATGCACAATGGATTTACAATGGCTGCTGACATGCTGGCTTCCCTTCTGTGGGACTTTTGTATAGGCATACATTAGTAAAAGTCAGTTTTAATTACAGTCAATGGCTTCTACTCTTACCAGCCCTTTGGCCTGTCAAAAGTCAATGCAGCCATGGACTCCCATTGAGATTCCCATTGGGTCACCCATAGAGACTTCTATTGGGTCTCTCATGAGGTCTCCCATCCAGCCCGTGACCAAGGTTCTCACTGCTTAGCTTCAAGAGTCTGTCAAGGGCATGCACAATGGGTTTACAATGTCTGCAGACATGCTGGCTTCCCATCTGTGGGACTTTTGTATAGGCATACATTAGTAAAAGTCAGTTTTAATTACAATCAATGGCTTCTACTCTTACCAGCCCTTTGGCCTGTCAAAAGTCAATTTAGCCATGGTCTCCCAATGAGATTCCCATTGTGTCTCTCATGAGGTCTCCCATCCAACCCATGACCAAGGCTCTCACTGCTTAGCTTCAAGAGTCTGTCAAGGGCATGCACAATGGGTTTACAATGTCTGCTGACATGCTGGCTTCCCATCTGTGGGACTTTTGAATAGGCATCTACTTATATAATCCGCAGTTGGGAATTCGGGCACTGTAGCCGAATCCCAACATGCTTTGCGGGACTGCGAGTGATGACGCGCAGCGTCATCACGAGCCGCAGACCCGCACTACTGTAAAAAAAAAATTAAAATGTTAATGCTCACCTCTCCCCGAGCCCCCGCCGTCTCCTGCCGTCTTCCTCCAAGCTTCCGGTGGCTGCCGCAGGCTCCGAGTGTGTGCAGAGCTCTTCTACTGCAGTTCAAGGACCTGTGGTGATGTCACAGTCACGTGACACCAGGTTACTCCATGGTAACCTCGTGTCACGTGACTATGACATCACCGCAGGTCCTGAACTGCACTAGAACAGCTCTGCACACACTGGGAGCCTGCGGCAGCCACCGGAAGCTTGGAGGAAGACGGCAGGAGACGGCGGGGGCTCGGGGAGAGGTGAGCATTAACTTTTTTTTTTTTTAACCCCTGCCTTCCTGTTTGGAGACCTTTACTCCAGCCTCACAGCCTCCCCATCCTCACAGCCTCCTCCAGCCTCACAGCCTCCTCCAGCCTCACACCCTCCTCCAGCCTCACAGCCTCCCCATCCTCACTGCCTCCTCCAGCCTCACAGCCTCCTCCAGCCTCACAGCCTCCCCATCCTCACAGCCTCCTACAGCCTCACACCCTCCTCCAGCCTCACAGCCTCCCCATCCTCACAGCCTCCTCCAGCCTCACATCCTCCTCCAGCCTCACACCCTCCTCCAGCCTCACAGCCTCCCCATCCTCACAGCCTCCTCCAGCCTCACAGCCTCCTCCAGCCTCTCACCCTCCTCCATCCTCAGCCGCACTACCTCACACCGCTGCCATCCTGCCAACCGTCGGCCCCGCACCATCGCCACCGCTCTCGCGCCCTCCGCGAGGTCCATGCTGCCCGGATGCCGCTGGAGCCTTCCGCCCCTCGCCACTCTCTCACCGCTGGGCTCTCAATGTCGCCATGCTGGTGGAGTAGCGGTCTACGGGCTGTGGCCGGGTGCCGGGTGCCGGGAGCCAGGGACGTCGTCCTGTGGCCGCCAACAGCCAATGGGAGTGAGCGGACCGTGTCAGCCTGCAAAGCCTGACACGCCCCGCTCATTCCCATTGCCTGCCCCTGCAAGCGGATTGGGCGCTGTGTTGTACACACAGGACACCCATCCCATTGCCCAGGACTGGCGTCCTAGACCAATCGGATGACCGTCCTGTCTTTACCACACACCGCCCAATCCGCTCCTTCCGCTCAGGTCACATGTGTTCAATAGTAATCCAAGGTTGGCTCACAATCAAGAGGGTGCTCAGAAAATTTTTTGTTATCAATAGTATAATAGAATCTGGCACACCAAAAAGAGTCCAAGAACTTCTTTGCAAGATAGATTATTCTTTTATTAATGGTATTCAGACCAGTGTCAAATGTTTCTTCAACAGTAAATCGTAAATTTATCATTCAAACGTTTCGACCGTAGTCTTCTTCTTGTGATCAAAATGACTTTACATAAAAAATGAAGAGAATATAACAGAAATTATTCACATACATCGTGTATTACATACATCGTATACAACAATGTCATCAAGGGTTCTTCAATCACCACTTTGTTAGAATACCAGAAGCATTACTGAAAAGAATTATTGAAAAAAATCCTTACGCCAAGATTTTTCCAAAAATTACATGAATAATAAACATAAAAAATAAAAAATAGACAATAGGTCCTATCATAGTGGATAGAATATGTGCATTACCTGGTTATAATCTTGATAATGAAATAATTACTGTGATTAAACACTACACGTTTAATCTAAAAATGAAAAAAAGTACATTCAATTAATATCAATAATTATGGATTAATCCAGGAGTATAATATGATAAGCAGAAAATTTTTTTTGAGTGAGCACATTCACTGATCAAGTACAAAAGTACATACTAGGCTGTAAATTATCGGATACCTGCTCTAGTTATGACATAAAAATAAAGTCAAAAATAGTGTACTTGCTGCTATAGTTTACAGAAGCATTAGGAATTTAATATTCCACATATGTCAAACAGAGATGTCATACAAAGATGTATTAGTAAGATATGGAGTATTAGAGTACAGGCCTATGTTGTCACACATTCTCTTTAATATCTGGCTTTATAGTGAAAAAGTCTTTTTTTAAATATTATGTATCCGTATTATAGCTACACAGAATGATATTTGTGTAATCCAATACTCATTAGCATAAAATATAAATGATAAATGAATACCTGTGTCTTATTGGGGTTCATATGAACGACCCCATATGCTATAGTCGATTATGCCACTGCTAGATAGAGAAAAGTAAATTAAATAGAATACTAGGAAAATAGGAAGAAAATAGGAGGAACACATAGAGCATTGGAGACAGAACGCCATAAATCACTGCAGGCAGTATGTAATACAGCTTATATATGTGGAGCGCATACCTGTTGTAATGTAGGGTAAGAAAGCCAGAAACCTACAAACAGTGGAGAAAAGAGGAGAGCCGTCCCAATCAGAGAAATTCAGAAACCATAATGTGCGTGCTGGAGATCCGAAGCGTCTCCATACTTACTGGACTCGCATGTGTGCAGCGTTGGCGGGGTGTGCGCGGCCATATTAACAGGAAGTATTTATGTGAAAGCGGCTCCGTGGACACGCCTCCTGCTTCCTGTAATTGGAACGCAGGCGTGTCCACCCGGAACGCAAGCCGGCGGCGCTCGTTAGAACGTCACCGGCTTTGCGACTCGCGCATGCGCTTTGTATGTAAAGAGTCTCTTAGAGTTTTTCGGTCATAACAGTGGCGAGGAGAAAGAAAACAAGTGTTCTATGCCTAGAAAAGGAGAAAAGGGGAAAAGGAGAGAAAAATCACATTAAGAATAGATTAATAATACCAAATATATTATATTGCTATAGATTTAATGATAAATTGTAATATACTTCCACAATTGTCAATATATAATATATACTATTATAATCTCTATGTGGCAGTGTTATACATCGATCTATGAAAGGAAGTGTGACAACCAATCATTGTTAAGAGGCTCTAAAGGGTACATAACCACCCAAATCTTCAACCACCAAGTTATGGGGATGATAAATAGCAAAAAAACACAAAAATAGAGAAATCATTCATGTGTAGGTTAGAGGAACACCTCATACTCCCGATTCATGCCCAAGGGTTCAAGGGTTTGCAAGCGGTGAATCCAATAAGATTCCCGTTCCTTAAGTTTCTTAATACGGTCGCCTCCACGTCTCGCTAACGGAACCTGTTCTAAGACTTGAAATCTAAGTTGTGAAATATTGGTGACCATGAGTGATGAAATGTGAGGGGACTGGTAACAACGTATTACTGCACCTGATCGTCGATTTGTGCTTGCTGATGCGGTCTCGGATATGCTGGGTAGTCTCCCCAACATACCCGAGACCGCACGGGCACTTCAGTAAATATACGACATAATTTGAATTGCATGTAAAGTAACCCTTAATAGGGATTACCTGTCCAGATCTTGGATGCGTAAAGGTAGCACCTTTAACTATGTGGGAGCATTGTGTACATGCCAGACAGGGGAAATTACCCTGTCTAGGTGTACCAAGAAACCTCTGAATGGCTATTTTTTATTAGTACCTATGTCCGCTCGAACAAGACTATCACGAAGGTTCTTAGGTCTCTTATAACACATGAGGGGTAAACTGCTAAATTCGGCAATCGAGGGGTATGATTTCGTAAGAACTGGCCAATGTTCTCTAATAATTTTCTTCATCATATGTGAAAAAGGATGGAAGTTAGTTACAAAAGCAACTCTAGGTGGAGACGAAGTAGGTCTATGAATTTGTGATTCTCTAGGTTCAGCGAGGTGTACTGGATACCCACGATTCAAGAATTTATTGGTCATCTCAACATGTCGCTTGGTTCTTTGTTCGGGTTCTGAGACTATTCGTACCAACCTCATATGCTGGGAATGTGGGAGCGAGTTTTTGATGTGTTTCGGATGACAACTAGTGTAGTGTAAAATGCTATTTTTTCTGTGGGTTTAACGTACAGATCGGTTGAAATCTCACCCGTTGGGGAAATTTTAATCATGGTGTCAAGGAAAATTAATCTCCTCATCAACTATGGTGGAGAGTAAATGTCAAGTTAGGTATCAGGGTATTCAGTCTCAACAAGGTTGATTCAAGTTCAGGTAGTGTGCCTGTCCATATCATAAAAATGTCGTCTATATACCGTCTCCATAGACGGGACTTAGACTGTATAAAGGAATCATTAAGAATAAACCTGGACTCGAAATACGCCATATATATATTAGCGTAGGGGGGCGCCATGTTAGAACCCATGGCGGTCCCCCTACGCTGCAAATAATATTGGTCCTGAAACAAGAAAAAATTGTTATACAGTACAATATTCAACATATCGTGACAGAATTGCTTCTTCAACGTACCGAAATTTGTGTATGAATCAAGGAACCAATGTATGGCTTCAAGGCCTAGATCATGTGCTATGGACGTGTACAAACTGTTCACGTCCATAGTGACCAATATGCAGTTTGCTGGAATTTGACCCATCTGACTGATTACAGACAAGAAATGTGAAGTATCCTTTATATATGAAGGGATACTAGGTATGAGAGGAGATAAGATTTTATCAAGAGTAATCGCTAGGGGTGATAATAGGGAATCGGTAGACGCAACAATCGGTCGACCGGGTGGTTGCATCAAGTTTTTATGAACCTTAGGTAAGGTATAGAGGACGGGGGTGATCGGGTTATGTACTACCAAGTATTCAGCCAGTTTATTGTCAATAACTCCTTCCTTTAAATAGAAGTCAACTTTTTCTTTAATTACTGATCTAATCGTATGTGTAGGATCTCTAGGAATGGCAGTATATGTGGATATATCTCCCAATTGTTGTAAGATTTCGTTCACATAATATGAGCGGTCCATAACCACGATAGCACCCCCTTTGTCCGCCGGCTTTATTATAATTTTTTTATTCATCTGTAATAGATGAATAGAGTCCAATTCCTGTTTACTCAAGTTTTTCTTCAAATGAAAATCGCCTCGCTCTACCTTACGTATCAACTTCTCAGTGTCCTGTAAAACTAGATTTACAAAAGTCTCTACTGGATGAAAATGTTTAGGCGGGTTAAACGAACTGGGAACTCGTATACCTAATTTCTTAAGGGATATATCCGTAACGTCACTATCAGTTTCATTTTGAGAGGAAAGAGGTACTGAGGTGTCCAATTTGGAACACCAAAGTATGCCTTTATCTCAAGTTACGAAAAAAACGTCTTAAATCTTGATCCAAATTAAATGAATCAAAATAAGGTGTAGGACAAAAAGAAAGGCCCTTCTGTAACAATCTCAAATCAGTGGGTGATAGATATTGTGAAGAGATATTGTATATCAAGTTAGTTTCCATACCTGTGGTCGCGGCTGCACAGGTTGTCTGCCGCTCCCACGGCCCCTTCCCCCTCCTCGTCCTCCTCGGTATCCCCTTCTTGCCCCTAAAAAACGGGGTTGATATACCGGAATGGGTGGGTATCCCAGACCTAGACTCTCTAGGCTACTCCCGGAGCCAAAATAATCAGTAACGATTATTTGGCCAATTATTCGGATCCGTATTGCGCCATCTATACACACGTCCTTGAACATAGTCATCCTGATCTCTTATGAATTTTTTGCGTTTACGTTCCTGTACAATTTTCTTAAAGTCCGTGATATTCTTCTTTGTTTTATTTTTGATGCTTGTAAATTCTGTGGAGGACACATTCTCTTTAATCTGTTCCTCCAAGGTCTTTATTTTGTCTGTTAGACTTGTCAGTTCTGTCTGTAGAAAATCAATCGTCAGGGTAATAAGATCAAACGAGCACTTATTGAGTATACTCTCAAAACGGTCACAATATTCGGTGTTTTCAGCAAAAAGCGTAGGGCGAAGATTAACTCTCAGGCCTCTAGGAATCCGCTTGCTTCTGTAATATTCAGCAAGTGTAGTTTGATGTAGTTCTAATGCAGTTTGACGTCTTAGCTCTTTTTCATAATCTTTCTGCTGAGTTTCTTCTAAGGTAGTTGTCAAAAATTGATTTGATAGTTTTACTCGATCCACTATCATAGATGACTCATCATCTGCATATGAGAAGAGTGCGGTTGCCATTTGGGCTACAAAAAATTGGAGCACAAACCAATATAGTAAATTCAATAGTAATCCAAGGTTGGCTCACAATCAAGAGGGTGCTCAGAAAATTTTTTGTTATCAATAGTATAATAGAATCTGGCACACCAAAAAGAGTCCAAGAACTTCTTTGCAAGATAGATTATTCTTTTATTAATGGTATTCAGACCAGTGTCAAATGTTTCTTCAACAGTAAATCGTAAATTTATCAATCAAACGTTTCGACCGTAGTCTTCTTCTTGTGATCAAAATGACTTTACATAAAAAATGAAGAGAATATAACAGAAATTATTCACATACATCGTGTATTACATACATCGTATACAACAATGTCATCAAGGGTTCTTCAATCACCACTTTGTTAGAATACCAGAAGCATTACTGAAAAGAATTATTGAAAAAAATCCTTACGCCAAGATTTTTCCAAAAATTACATGAATAATAAACATAAAAAATAAAAAATAGACAATAGGTCCTATCATAGTGGATAGAATATGTGCATTACCTGGTTATAATCTTGATAATGAAATAATTACTGTGATTAAACACTCTACACGTTTAATCTAAAAATGAAAAAAAGTACATTCAATTAATATCAATAATTATGGATTAATCCAGGAGTATAATATGATAAGTAGAAAAATTTTTTTGAGTGAGCACATTCACTGATCAAGTACAAAAGTACATACTAGGCTGTAAATTATCGGATACCTGCTCTAGTTATGACATAAAAATAAAGTCAAAAATAGTGTACTTGCTGCTATAGTTTACAGAAGCATAAGGAATTTAATATTCCACATATGTCAAACAGAGATGTCATACAAAGATGTATTAGTAAGATATGGAGTATTAGAGTACAGGCCTATGTTGTCACACATTCTCTTTAATATCTGGCTTTATAGTGAAAAAGTCTTTTTTTAAATATTATGTATCCGTATTATAGCTACACAGAATGATATTTGTGTAATCCAATACTCATTAGCATAAAATATAAATGATAAATGAATACCTGTGTCTTATTGGGGTTCATATGAACGACCCCATATGCTATAGTCGATTATGCCACTGCTAGATAGAGAAAAGTAAATTAAATAGAATACTAGGAAAATAGGAAGAAAATAGGAGGAACACATAGAGCATTGGAGACAGAACGCCATAAATCACTGCAGGCAGTATGTAATACAGCTTATATATGTGGAGCGCATACCTGTTGTAATGTAGGGTAAGAAAGCCAGAAACCTACAAACAGTGGAGAAAAGAGGAGAGCCGTCCCAATCAGAGAAATTCAGAAACCATAATGTGCGCGCTGGAGATCCGAAGCGTCTCCATACTTACTGGACTCGCATGTGTGCAGCGTTGGCGGGGTGTGCGCGGCCATATTAACAGGAAGTATTTATGTGAAAGCGGCTCCGTGGACACGCCTCCTGCTTCCTGTAATTGGAACGCAGGCGTGTCCACCCGGAACGCAAGCCGGCGGCGCTCGTTAGAACGTCACCGGCTTTGCGACTCGCGCATGCGCTTTGTATGTAAAGAGTCTCTTAGAGTTTTTCGGTCATAACAGTGGCGAGGAGAAAGAAAACAAGTGTTCTATGCCTAGAAAAGGAGAAAAGGGGAAAAGGAGAGAAAAATCACATTAAGAATAGATTAATAATACCAAATATATTATATTGCTATAGATTTAATGATAAATTGTAATATACTTCCACAATTGTCAATATATAATATATACTATTATAATCTCTATGTGGCAGTGTTATACATCGATCTATGAAAGGAAGTGTGACAACCAATCATTGTTAAGAGGCTCTAAAGGGTACATAACCACCCAAATCTTCAACCACCAAGTTATGGGGATGATAAATAGCAAAAAAACACAAAAATAGAGAAATCATTCATGTGTAGGTTAGAGGAACACCTCATACTCCCGATTCATGCCCAAGGGTTCAAGGGTTTGCAAGCGGTGAATCCAATAAGATTCCCGTTCCTTAAGTTTCTTAATACGGTCGCCTCCACGTCTCGCTAACGGAACCTGTTCTAAGACTTGAAATCTAAGTTGTGAAATATGGTGACCATGAGTGATGGAATGTGAGGGGACTGGTAACAACGTATTACTGCACCTGATCGTCGATTTGTGCTTGCTGATGCGGTCTCGGATATGCTGGGTAGTCTCCCCAACATACCCGAGACCGCACGGGCACTTCAGTAAATATACGACATAATTTGAATTGCATGTAAAGTAACCCTTAATAGGGAATACCTGTCCAGATCTTGGATGCGTAAAGGTAGCACCTTTAACTATGTGGGAGCATTGTGTACATGCCAGACAGGGGAAATTACCCTGTCTAGGTGTACCAAGAAACCTCTGAATGGCTATTTTTTTATTAGTACCTATGTCCGCTCGAACAAGACTATCACGAAGGTTCTTAGGTCTCTTATAACACATGAGGGGTAAACTGCTGAATTCGGCAATCGAGGGGTATGATTTCGTAAGAACTGGCCAATGTTCTCTAATAATTTTCTTCATCATATGTGAAAAAGGATGGAAGTTAGTAAGCAACTCTAGGTCGAGACGAAGTAGGTCTATGAATTTGTGATTCTCTAGGTTCAGCGAGGTGTACTGGATACCCACGATTCAAGAATTTATTGGTCATCTCAACATGTCGCTTGGTTCTTTGTTCGGGTTCTGAGACTATTCGTACCAACCTCATATGCTGGGAATGTGGGAGCGAGTTTTTGATGTGTTTCGGATGACAACTAGTGTAGTGTAAAATGCTATTTTTGTCTGTGGGTTTAACGTACAGATCGGTTGAAATCTCACCCGTTGGGGAAATTTTAATCATGGTGTCAAGAAAATTAATCTCCTCACAACTATGGTGGAGAGTAAATGTCAAGTTAGGTATCAGGGTATTCAGTCTCAACAAGGTTGATTCAAGTTCAGGTAGTGTGCCTGTCCATATCATAAAAATGTCGTCTATATACCGTCTCCATAGACGGGACTTAGACTGTATAAAGGAATCATTAAGAATAAACCTGGACTCGAAATACGCCATATATATATTAGCGTAGGGGGGCGCCATGTTAGAACCCATGGCGGTCCCCCTACGCTGCAAATAATATTGGTCCTGAAACAAGAAAAAATTGTTATACAGTACAATATTCAACATATCGTGACAGAATTGCTTCTTCAACGTACCGAAATTTGTGTATGAATCAAGGAACCAATGTATGGCTTCAAGGCCTAGATCATGTGCTATGGACGTGTACAAACTGTTCACGTCCATAGTGACCAATATGCAGTTTGCTGGAATTTGACCCATCTGACTGATTACAGACAAGAAATGTGAAGTATCCTTTATATATGAAGGGATACTAGGTATGAGAGGAGATAAGATTTTATCAAGAGTAATCGCTAGGGGTGATAATAGGGAATCGGTAGACGCAACAATCGGTCGACCGGGTGGTTGCATCAAGTTTTTATGAACCTTAGGTAAGGTATAGAAGACGGGGGTGATCGGGTTATGTACTACCAAGTATTCAGCCAGTTTATTGTCAATAACTCCTTCCTTTAAATAGGACACCTCAGTACCTCTTTCCTCTCAAAATGAAACTGATAGTGACGTTACGGATATATCCCTTAAGAAATTAGGTATACGAGTTCCCAGTTCGTTTAACCCGCCTAAACATTTTCATCCAGTAGAGACTTTTGTAAATCTAGTTTTACAGGACACTGAGAAGTTGATACGTAAGGTAGAGCGAGGCGATTTTCATTTGAAGAAAAACTTGAGTAAACAGGAATTGGACTCTATTCATCTATTACAGATGAATAAAAACATTATAATAAAGCCGGCGGACAAAGGGGGTGCTATCGTGGTTATGGACCGCTCATATTATGTGAACGAAATCTTACAACAATTGGGAGATATATCCACATATACTGCCATTCCTAGAGATCCTACACATACGATTAGATCAGTAATTAAAGAAAAAGTTGACTTCTATTTAAAGGAAGGAGTTATTGACAATAAACTGGCTGAATACTTGGTAGTACATAACCCGATCACCCCCGTCTTCTATACCTTACCTAAGGTTCATAAAAACTTGATGCAACCACCCGGTCGACCGATTGTTGCGTCTACCGATTCCCTATTATCACCCCTAGCGATTACTCTTGATAAAATCTTATCTCCTCTCATACCTAGTATCCCTTCATATATAAAGGATACTTCACATTTCTTGTCTGTAATCAGTCAGATGGGTCAAATTCCAACAAACTGCATATTGGTCACTATGGACGTGAACAGTTTGTACACGTCCATAGCACATGATCTAGGCCTTGAAGCCATACATTGGTTCCTTGATTCATACACAAATTTCGGTACGTTGAAGAAGCAATTCTGTCACGATATGTTGAATATTGTACTGTATAACAATTTTTTCTTGTTTCAGGACCAATATTATTTGCAGCGTAGGGGGACCGCCATGGGTTCTAACATGGCGCCCCCCTACGCTAATATATATATGGCGTATTTCGAGTCCAGGTTTATTCTTAATGATTCCTTTATACAGTCTAAGTCCCGTCTATGGAGACGGTATATAGACGACATTTTTATGATATGGACAGGCACACTACCTGAACTTGAATCAACCTTGTTGAGACTGAATACCCTGATACCTAACTTGACATTTACTCTCCACCATAGTTGTGAGGAGATTAATTTTCTTGACACCATGATTAAAATTTCCCCAACGGGTGAGATTTCAACCGATCTGTACGTTAAACCCACAGACAAAAATAGCATTTTACACTACACTAGTTGTCATCCGAAACACATCAAAAACTCGCTCCCACATTCCCAGCATATGAGGTTGGTACGAATAGTCTCAGAACCCGAACAAAGAACCAAGCGACATGTTGAGATGACCAATAAATTCTTGAATCGTGGGTATCCAGTACACCTCGCTGAACCTAGAGAATCACAAATTCATAGACCTACTTCGTCTCCACCTAGAGTTGCTTTTGTAACTAACTTCCATCCTTTTTCACATATGATGAAGAAAATTATTAGAGAACATTGGCCAGTTCTTACAAAATCATACCCCTCGATTGCCGAATTCAGCAGTTTACCCCTCATGTGTTATAAGAGACCTAAGAACCTTCGTGATAGTCTTGTTCGAGCGGACATAGGTACTAATAAAAAAAATAGCCATTCAGAGGTTTCTTGGTACACCTAGACAGGGTAATTTCCCCTGTCTGGCATGTACACAATGCTCCCACATAGTTAAAGGTGCTACCTTTACGCATCCAAGATCTGGACAGGTATTCCCTATTAAGGGTTACTTTACATGCAATTCAAATTATGTCGTATATTTACTGAAGTGCCCGTGCGGTCTCGGGTATGTTGGGGAGACTACCCAGCATATCCGAGACCGCATCAGCAAGCACAAATCGACGATCAGGTGCAGTAATACGTTGTTACCAGTCCCCTCACATTTCATCACTCATGGTCACCATATTTCACAACTTAGATTTCAAGTCTTAGAACAGGTTCCGTTAGCGAGACGTGGAGGCGACCGTATTAAGAAACTTAAGGAACGGGAATCTTATTGGATTCACCGCTTGCAAACCCTTGAACCCTTGGGCATGAATCGGGAGTATGAGGTGTTCCTCTAACCTACACATGAATGATTTCTCTATTTTTTGTTTTTTTTGCTATTTATCATCCCCATAACTTGGTGGTTGAAGATTTGGGTGGTTATGTACCCTTTAGAGCCTCTTAACAATGATTGGTTGTCACACTTCCTTTCATAGATCGATGTATAACACTGCCACATAGAGATTATAATAGTATATATTATATATTGACAATTGTGGAAGTATATTACAATTTATCATTAAATCTATAGCAATATAATATATTTGGTATTATTAATCTATTCTTAATGTGATTTTTCTCTCCTTTTCCCCTTTTCTCCTTTTCTAGGCATAGAACACTTGTTTTCTTTCTCCTCGCCACTGTTATGACCGAAAAACTCTAAGAGACTCTTTACATACAAAGCGCATGCGCGAGTCGCAAAGCCGGTGACGTTCTAACGAGCGCCGCCGGCTTGCGTTCCGGGTGGACACGCCTGCGTTCCAATTACAGGAAGCAGGAGGCTTGTCCACGGAGCCGCTTTCACATAAATACTTCCTGTTAATATGGCCGCGCACACACCGCCAACGCTGCACACATGCGAGTCCAGTAAGTATGGAGACGCTTCGGATCTCCAGCGCGCACATTATGGTTTCTGAATTTCTCTGATTGGGACGGCTCTCCTCTTTTCTCCACTGTTTGTAGGTTTCTGGCTTTCTTACCCTACATTACAACAGGTATGCGCTCCACATATATAAGCTGTATTACATACTGCCTGCAGTGATTTATGGCGTTCTGTCTCCAATGCTCTATGTGTTCCTCCTATTTTCTTCCTATTTTCCTAGTATTCTATTTAATTTACTTTTCTCTATCTAGCAGTGGCATAATCGACTATAGCATATGGGGTCGTTCATATGAACCCCAATAAGACACAGGTATTCATTTATCATTTATATTTTACTAGATGGCGGCCCGATTCTAAAGAATCGGGTAGTCTAGAATCCATATATAGTTTATTTACTAATAGTTAGGGGAGTGCGGTGAAATGAATTGTGTGTATACAGGTGGCTCAGTGGTTAGCACTGTATATGGTGGCTCAGTGGTTAGCACTGTACACGGTGGCTCAGTGGTTAGCAGTGTATATGATGGCTCAGTGGTTAGCACTGTATACGGTGGCTCAGTGGTAGGCACTGTATATGGTGGCTCAGTGGTTGGCACTGTATACGGTGGCTCAGTGGTTAGCACTGTATACGGTGGCTCAGTGGTTGGCACTGTATATGGTGGCTCAGTGGTTGGCACTGTATATGGTGGCTCAGTGGTTAGCACTGTATATGGTGGCTCAATGGTTAGCACTGTATATGGTGGCTCAGTGGGAAGCACTGTATGGTGGCTGTGGTTAGCACTGTGTGGTGGCTCAGTGGTTAGCACTGTATGGTGGCTCAGTGGTTAACACTGTATATGGTGGCTCAGTGGTTAGCACTGTATACGGTGGCTCAGTGGTTAGCACTGTATATGGTGGCTGAGTGGTTAGCACTGTATACGGTGGCTCAGTGGTTAGCACTGTATACGGTGGCTCAGTGATTGGCACTGTATGGTGGCTCAGTGGTTAGCACTGTATACGGTGGCTCAGTGGTTAGCACTGTATATGGTGGCTCAGTGGGTAGCAGAGTATACGGTGGCTGAGTGGTTGGCACTGTATACGGTGGCTTAGTGGTTAGCACTGTATACGGTGGCTCAGTGGTTAGCACTGTATGGTGGCTCAGTGGTTAGCACTGTATGGTGGCTCAGTGGTTAGCACTGTATATAGTGGCTCAGTGGTTAGCACTGTATATGGTGGCTCAGTGGTTAGCACTGTATACGGTGGCTCAGTGTTTGGCACTGTATATGGTGGCTCAGTGGTTGGCACTGTATATGGTGGCTCAGTGGTTGGCACTGTATACGGTGGCTCAGTGGTTAGCACTGTATACGGTGGCTCAGTGGTTGGCACTGTATATGGTGGCTCAGTGGTTAGCACTGTATACAGTGGCTCAGTGGTTAGCACTGTATATGGTGGCTCAGTGGTTAGCACTGTATACGGTGGCTCAGTGGTTAGCACTGTATATGGTGGCTCAGTGGTTAGCACTGTATATGGTGGCTCAGTGGTTAGCACTGTATGGTGACTCAGTGGTTAGCACTGTATGGTGGCTCAGTGGTTAGCACTGTATATGGTGGGTCAGCGGTTAGCACTGTATGGTGGCTGAGTGGTTAGCACTGTATATAGTGGATCAGTGGTTAGCACTGTATATGATGGCTCAGTGGTTAGCACTGTATATGATGGCTCAGTGGTTAGCACTGTATACAGTGGCTCAGTGGTTAGCACTGTATATGGTGGCTGAGTGGTTGCCACTGAATACGGCGGCTCTGTGGTCAGCAGAGTACGGCGGCTCTGTGGTCAGCAGAGGACGGCGGCTCTGTGGTCAGCGCAGGAAGGAGGCAGAGTGGTCAGCGCAGGAAGGAGGCAGAGTGGTGAGCGCAGGAAGGAGGCAGAGTGGTGAGCGTACGACGGCGGCTCTGTGGTCAGCAGAGGACGGGGGCTCTGTGGTCAGCAGAGGACGGGGGCTCTGTGGTCAGCAGAGGACGGGGGCTCTGTGGTCAGCAGAGGACGGGGGCTCTGTGGTCAGCAGAGGACGGGGGCTCTATGGTCAGCAGAGGACGGTGGCTCTGTGGTCAGCAGAGGACAGTGGCTCTGTGGTCAGCGCAGGACGGCGGCAGAGTGGTGAGCGCAGGACGAAGGCAGAGTGGTGAGCGCAGGACGGAGGCAGAGTGGTGAGCGCAGGACGGAGGCAGAGTGGTGAGCGCAGGACGGAGGCAGAGTGGTGAGCGCAGGACGGAGGCAGAGTGGTGAGCGCAGGACGGAGGCAGAGTGGTGAGCGCAGGACGGAGACAGAGTGGTGAGCGCAGGACGGAGGCAGAGTGGTGAGCGCAGGACGGAGGCAGAGTGGTGAGCGCAGGACGGAGGCAGAGTGGTGAGCGCAGGACAGAGGCAGAGTGGTGAGCGCAGGACAGCGGCTCTGTGGTCAGCAGAGGACGGTGGCTCTGTGGTCAGCAGAGGACGGCGGCTCTGTGGTCAGCGCAGAAAGGAGGCAGAGTGGTCAGCGCAGGAAGGAGGCAGAGTGGTGAGCGCAGGACGGAGGCAGAGTGGTGAGTGCAGGACGGAGGCAGAGTGGTGAGCGCAGGACAGCGGCTCTGTGGTCAGCAGAGGACGGTGGCTCTGGGTCAGCAGGGACGCGGCTCTGTGATCAGCAGAGGACGGCGGCTCTGTGGTCAGAGAGGGCGGCTCTGTGGTCAGCAGAGAGGCGGCTCTGTGGTCAGCAGAGGACGGCGGCTCTGTGGTCAGCAGAGGACGGGCTCTGTGGTCAGCAGAGGACGGTGGCTCTGTGGTCAGCAGAGGACGGTGGCTCTGTGGTCAGCAGAGGACGGTGGCTCGTGGTAGCGCAGGACGGAGGCCGAGTGGTGAGCGCAGGACGGAGGCGAGTGGTGAGCGCAGGACAGGAGGCAGAGTGGTGAGCGCAGGACGGAGGCAGAGTGGTGAGCGCAGGACGGAGGCAGAGTGGTGAGCGCGGATGGACGGAGGCAGAGTGGTGAGCGCAGGACCAGAGGCAGCAGCGAGTGGTGAGCGCAGGACAGCGGCTCTGTGGTCAGCAGAGGACGGTGGCTCTGTGGTCAGCAGAGGACGGCGGCTCTGTGGTCAGCGCAGAAAGGAGGCAGAGTGGTCAGCGCAGGACGGAGGCAGAGTGGTGAGCGCAGGACGGAGGCAGAGTGGTGAGCGCAGGACGGAGGCAGAGTGGTGAGCGCAGGACGGAGGCAGAGTGGTGAGCGCAGGACGGAGGCAGAGTGGTGAGCGCAGGACGGAGGCAGAGTGGTGAGCGCAGGACGGAGGCAGAGTGGTGAGCGCAGGACGAAGGCAGAGTGGTGAGCGCAGGACGGAGGCAGAGTGGTGAGCGCAGGACGGAGGCAGAGTGGTGAGCGCAGGACGGAGGCAGAGTGGTGAGCGCAGGACAGCGGCTCTGTGGTCAACAGAGGACGGTGGCTCTGTGGTCAGCAGAGGACGGTGGCTCTGTGGTCAGCAGAGGACGGTGGCTCTGTGGTCAGCAGAGGACGGCGGCTCTGTGGTCAGCGCAGAAAGGAGGCAGAGTGGTCAGCGCAGGACGGAGGCAGAGTGGTGAGCGCAGGACGGAGGCAGAGTGGTGAGCGCAGGACGGAGGCAGAGTGGTGAGCGCAGGACAGCGGCTCTGTGGTCAGCAGAGGACGGTGGCTCTGTGGTCAGCAGAGGACGGCGGCTCTGTGATCAGCAGAGGACGGCGGCTCTGTGGTCAGTAGAGGGCAGCTCTGTGGTCAGCAGAGGACGGCAGCTCTGTGGTCAGCAGAGGACGGCAGCTCTGTGGTCAGCAGAGGACGGCAGCTCTGTGGTCAGCAGAGGACGGTGGCTCTGTGGTCAGCAGAGGACGGCGGCTCTGTGGTCAGCGCAGAAAGGAGGCAGAGTGGTGAGCGCAGGAAGGAGGCAGCGTGCTGAGCGCAGGACGGCGGCTCTGTGGTCAGGAGAGGAAGGCGGCAGAGTGATCAGCGCAGGAAGGAAGCAGAGTGATCAGCGCAGGAAGGAGGCAGAGTGATCAGCGCAGGAAGGAGGCAGAGTGATCAGTGCAGGAAGGAGGCAGAGTGGTGAGCGCAGGACGGCGGCTCTGTGGTCAGCAGAGGACGGTGGCTCTGTGGTCAGCAGAGGATGGTGGCTCTGTGGTCAGCAGAGGATGGTGGCAGAGTGGTCAGCGGAGGAAGGAGGCAGAGTGGTGAGTGCAGGAAGGAGGCAGAGTGGTGAGCGCAGGAAGAAGGCAGAGTGGTAAGCAGAGGACGGCGGCTGTGTGGTCAGCAGAGGACGGCGGCTGTGTGGGTCAGCAGAGGACGGCGGCTGTGTGGTCAGCAGAGGACGGCGGCTGTGTGGTCAGCAGAGGACGGCGGCTCTGTGGTAAGCAGAGGACGGCGGCTGTGTGGTCAGCAGAGGACGGCGGCTGTGTGGTCAGCAGAGGACGGCGGCTGTGTGGTCAGCAGAGGACGGCGGCTGTGTGGTCAGCAGAGGACGGCGGCTGTGTGGTCAGCAGAGGACGGCGGCTGTGTGGTCAGCAGAGGACGGCGGCTGTGTGGTCAGCAGAGTACGGCGGCTCTGTGGTCAGCGCAGGAAGGAAGCAGAGTGGTCAGCGCAGGAAGGAGGCACAGTGGTGAGCGCAGGAAGGAGGCACAGTGGTGAGCGCAGGACGGCGGCTCTATGGTCAGCAGAGGACGACGGCAGAGTGATCAGCTAAGGAAGGAGGCAGAGTGATCAGCGCAGGAAGGAGGCAGAGTGATCAGCGAAGGAAGGAGGCAAAGTGGGTGAGCGCAGGACAGCGGCTCTGTGGTCAGCAGAGGAGGGCAGGTCTGTGGTCAGCAGAGGACGGGGGCTCTGTGGTCAGCAGAGGACGGGGGCTCTGTGGTCAGCAGAGGACGGGGGCTCTGTGGTCAGCAGAGGACGGGGGCTCTGTGGTCAGCAGAGGACGGGGGCTCTGTGGTCAGCAGAGGACGGGGGCTCTGTGGTCAGCAGAGGACGGGGGCTCTGTGGTCAGCAGAAGAGGGCGGCTCTGTGGTCAGCAGAGGACGCGGCTCTGTGGTCAGCAGAGGACGGAGGCTCTGTGGTCAGCAGAGGACGGCGGCTCTGTGGTCAGCGCAGGAAGGAGGCAGAGTGATCAGCGCAGGAAGGAGGCAGAGTGATCAGCGCAGGAAGGAGGCAGAGTGATCAGCGCAGGAAGGAGGCAGAGTGATCAGCGCAGGAAGGAGGCAGAGTGATCAGCAGAGGACGTCGGCTCTGTGGTCAGCAGAGGACGGCGGCTCTGTGGTCAGCAGAGGACGGCGGCTCTGTGGTCAGCAGAAGAAGGCGGCTCTGTGGTCAGCAGAGGACGGCGGCTCTGTGGTTAGCAGAGGACGGCGGCTCTGTGGTCAGCAGAGGACGGCGGCTCTGTGGTCAGCAGAGGACGGCGGCTCTGTGGTCAGCGCAGGAAGGAGGCAGAGTGGTCAGCGCAGGACGGCGGCTCTGTGGTCAGCAGAGGACGGCGGCTCTGTGGTCAGCAGAGGACGGCGGCTCTGTGGTCAGCAGAGGACGGCGGCCCTGTGGTCAGCAGAGGACGGCGCCTCTGTGGTCAGCAGAGGACGGCGGCTCTGTGGTCAGCAGAGGACGGCGGCTCTGTGGTCAGCAGAGGACGGCGGCTCTGTGGTCAGCAGAGGACGGCGGCTCTGTGGTCAGCAGAGGACGGCGGCAGAGTGATCAGCGCAGGAAGGAGGCAGAGTGATCAGCGCAGGAAGGAGGCAGAGTGATCAGCGCAGGAAGGAGGCAGAGTGATCAGCAGAGGACGTCGGCTCTGTGGTCAGCAGAGGACGGCGGCTCTGTGGTCAGCAGAGGACGGCGGCTCTGTGGTCAGCAGAAGACGGCGGCTCTGTGGTCAGCAGAAGAGGGCGGCTCTGTGGTCAGCAGAGGACGGCGGCTCTGTGGTTAGCAGAGGACGGCGGCTCTGTGGTCAGCAGAGGACGGCGGCTCTGTGGTCAGCAGAGGACGGCGGCTCTGTGGTCAGCAGAGGACGGCGACTGTGTGGTCAGCAGAGGACGGCGGCTGTGTGGTCAGCAGAGGACGGCGGCTCTGTGGTCAGCGCAGGAAGGAGGCAGAGTGGTCAGCGCAGGAAGGAGGCAGAGTGGTCAGCGCAGGACGGCGGCTCTGTGGTCAGCAGAGGACGGCGGCTCTGTGGTCAGCAGAGGACGGCGGCTCTGTGGTCAGCAGAGGACGGGGGCTCTGTGGTCAGCAGAGGACTGGTCAGCAGAGGACGGGGGCTCTGTGGTCAGCAGAGGACGGGGGCTCTGTGGTCAGCAGAGGACGGGGGCTCTGTGGTCAGCAGAGGACGGGGGCTCTGTGGTCAGCAGAGGACGGGGGGTCTGTGGTCAGCAGAGGACGGGGGCTCTGTGGTCAGCAGAGGACGGGGGCTCTGTGGTCAGCAGAGGACGGGGGCTCTGTGGTCAGCAGAGGACGGGGGCTCTGTGGTCAGCAGAGGACGACGGGTCTGTGGTCAGCAGAGGACGGCGGGTCTGTGGTCAGCAGAGGACGGCGGGTCTGTGGTCAGCAGAGGACGGCGGCTCTGTGGTCAGCAGAGGACGGCGGCTCTGTGGTCAGCAGAGGACGGCGGCTCTGTGGTCAGCAGAGGACGACGGGTCTGTGGTCAGCAGAGGACGGCGGGTCTGTGGTCAGCAGAGGACGACGGCTGAGTGGTCAGTACAGGATTGAGTGGTCAGCACAGGATGGAGGCTCAGTGGTCAGCACAGGATGGAGGCTCAGTGGTCAGCGCAGGAAGGAGGCTCTGTGGTCAGCAGAGGACGGCAGCTCTGTGGCCAGCGCAGGCTAGGTGGGCGGAGCCAAGGCGGGAGTCCCGCGAGGTGGGCGGAGCCAAGGCGGGAGTCTCGCGAGGTGGGCGGAGCCAAGGCTGGAGTTTGAGAGGTGGGCGGAGCCAAGGCGGGAGTCCCGCGGGGTGGGCGGAGCCATGGCGGGAGCCCCGCGATGTGGGCGGAGCCATGGCGGGAGCCCCCGCGATGTGGGCGGAGCCATGGCGGGAGCGGTGCAGCGGGATGGCGGCGGGGTAAGTATACTGGAGTGTGTGTGTGTGTGTGTGTGTTTGTGTGGGTGTGTGGAGTGTGTGAGTGTGATGTGGGTGGGATGGTGTGTGTGTGTTTGGGAGGACTGTAGTGAGAGGCTGTGTGTGTGTGTGTTTGATGAGACAGTAGTGAGGGGCGAGCGGAACGTTGAAACGCCGGTGCCTGTAGCTGCACGGAAAGTTCCGTGCGGCTACACTGCACTGTGACGTCAGCAGCATGGTCGGAGGCCGTCACGGAAGTAACCCTCCGGGTTCTCCGGAAGTGGCCTTCGGCTTTTATATAATAGATGCTAATGAGTATTGGATTACACAAATATCATTCTGTGTAGCTATAATACGGATACATAATATTTAAAAAAAGACTTTTTCACTATAGAGCCAGATATTAAAGAGAATGTGTGACAACATAGGCCTGTACTCTAATACTCCATATCTTACTAATACATCTTTGTATGACATCTCTGTTTGACATATGTGGAATATTAAATTCCTTATGCTTCTGTAAACTATAGCAGCAAGTACACTATTTTTGACTTTATTTTTATGTCATAACTAGAGCAGGTATCCGATAATTTACAGCCTAGTATGTACTTTTGTACTTGATCAGTGAATGTGCTCACTCAAAAAAAATTTTCTGCTTATCATATTATACTCCTGGATTAATCCATAATTATTGATATTAATTGAATGTACTTTTTTTCATTTTTAGATTAAACGTGTATAGTGTTTAATCACAGTAATTATTTCATTATCAAGATTATAACCAGGTAATGCACATATTCTATCCACTATGATAGGACCTATTGTCTATTTTTTATTTTTTATGTTTATTATTCATGTAATTTTTGGAAAAATCTTGGCGTAAGGATTTTTTTCAATAATTCTTTTCAGTAATGCTTCTGGTATTCTAACAAAGTGGTGATTGAAGAACCCTTGATGACATTGTTGTATACGATGTATGTAATACACGATGTATGTGAATAATTTCTGTTATATTCTCTTCATTTTTTATGTAAAGTCATTTTGATCACAAGAAGAAGACTACGGTCGAAACGTTTGATTGATAAATTTACGATTTACTGTTGAAGAAACATTTGACACTGGTCTGAATACCATTAATAAAAGAATAATCTATCTTGCAAAGAAGTTCTTGGACTCTTTTTGGTGTGCCAGATTCTATTATACTACAGGTCACATGTGTGACCTGAGGGCAAGAACTGATCCCTCTCTGCATCACCCAACCCGCCGCAGAGGACAATGCCATGTGACTGGGGCTGCGATCAGCCCCAGCACGCAGCCACGTCCTGCTGCCGAGCGGTGATGTCACCCCTCCAGCCGCATCTCTCCTCACCCCTCCAGGAAGACCTCTCCTCACCCCTCCATCTGGACCTCTCCTCACCACTCCAGCCTCTGCTCTCCTCACCCCTCCAGCCTCTGCTCCCCTCACTCCTCCAGCCTCCCGCCACATCATACTCTGCTATCCACAGAGCCCCCTCTATACTCTGACACCCACAGAGCCGCCTGTATACTCTCCTACCCACACAGCCGCCTGTATACTCTGCTACCCACAGAGCTGCCTCTATACTCTGCTACCCACAGAGCCGCCTCTATACTCTGCTACCCACAGAGCCGCCTGTATACTCTCCTACCCACAGACCCGCCTGTATTCTCTGCTACCCACAGAGCCGTTTCTATATTCTGCTACCCACACAGCCGCCTCTATACTCTGCTACCCACAGAGCCTTCTCTATACTCTGCTACACACAGAGCCGCCTGTATAATCTGCTAACCACAAACCCGCCTGTATACTCTGCTACCCACAGAGCCGCCTGTATACTTTTCTACCCAGAGAGCCGCCTGTATAATCTGCTACCCTCAGAGCAGTCTGTATACTCTGCTACCCACAGACCCGCCTGTATAGTCTGCTACCCACAGAGCCCCATATATACTCTGCTAGCCACTCACCCGCCTGTATACACACAATTCATTTCACCGCGCTCCCGATGCAATTGCATCGGGCCTTTTTACTAGTACATTAGTAAAAGTCAGTTATAAATTACAGTCAATGGCTTCTACTCTTACCAGACCTTTGGCCTGTCAAAAGTCAATGCAGCTATGGACTCCCATTGGGTCACCCATAGAGCCTTCCATTGGGTCTCTCATGAGGTCTCCCATCCAGCCCATGACCAACCAAGGCTCTCACTGCTTAGCTTCAAGAGTCTGTTAAGGGCATGCACAATGGGTTTACAATGTCTGCAGACATGCTGGCTTCCCATCTGTGGGACTTTTGAATAGGCATACATTAGTAAAAGTCAGTTTTAATTACAGTCAATGGCTTCTACTCTTACCAGCCTTTTGGCCTGTCAAAAGTCAATGCAGCCATGGACTCCCATTGAGTCACCCATAGAGACTTCCATTGGGTCTCCCATGAGGTCTCCCATCCAGCCCGTGACCAAGGTTATAAATTACAGTCAATGGCTTCTACTCTTACCAGCCCTTTGGCCTGTCAAAAGTCAATGCAGCCATGGACTCCCATTGAGATTCCCATTGGATCACCCATAGAGACTTCCATTGGGTCTCTCATGAGGTCTCCCATCCAGCCCGTGAATAAGGCTCTCACTGCTTAGCTTCAAGAGTCTGTCAAGAGCATGCACAATGGGTTTACAATGGTTGCTGACATGCTGACTTACCATCTGTGGGACTTTTGTATAGGCATACATTAGTAAAAGTCAGTTTCAATTACAGTCAATGGCTTCTACTCTTACCAGCCCTTTGGCCTGTCAAAAGTCAATGCAGCCATGGACTCCCATTGGGTCACCCATAGAGACTTCCATTGGGTCTCTCATGAGGTCTCCCATCCAGCCCGTGACCAAGGCTCTCACTGCTTAGCGTCAAGAGTCTGTTAAGGGCATGCACAATGGGTTTACAATGGCTGCTGACATGCTGACTTACCATCTGTGGGACTTTTGTATAGGCATACATTAGTAAAAGTCAGTTTTAATTACAGTCAATGGCTTCTACTCTTACCAGCCCTTTGGCCTGTCAAAAGTCAATCCAGCCATGGACTCCCATTGAGATTCCCATTGGGTCTCCCATAGAGACTTCCATTGGGTCTCCCATGAGGTCTCCCATCCAGCCCGTGACCAAGGCTCTCACTGCTTAGCTTCAAGAGTCTGTCAAGGGCATGCACAATGGGTTTACAATGGCTGCTGACATGCTGACTTACCATCTGTGGGACTTTTGTATAGGCATACATTAGTGAAAGTCAGTTTTAATTACAGTCAATGGCTTCTACTATTACCAGCCCTTTGGCCTGTCAAAAGTCAATGCAGCCATGGACTCCCATTGAGATTCCCATTGGGTCACCCATAGAGACTTCCATTGGGTCTTTCATGAGGTCTCCCATCCAGCCCGTGACCAAGGCTCTCACTGCTTAGCTTCAAGAGTCTGTCAAGGGCATGCACAATGGGTTTACAATGGCTGCTGATATGCTGACTTGCCATCTGTGGGACTTTTGTATAGGCATACATTAGTAAAGGTCAGTTTTAATTACAGTCAATGGCATCTACTCTTACCAGCCCTTTGGCCTGTCAAAAGTCAATGCAGCCATGGACTCCCATTGAGATTCCCATTGGGTCTCTCATGAGGTCTCCCATCCAGCCCGTGAGCAAAGCTCTCACTGCTTAGCTTCAAGAGTCTGTCAAGGGCATGCACAATGGGTTTACAATGGCTGCTGACATGCTGACTTACCATCTGTGGGACTTTTGTATAAGCATACATTAGTAAAAGTCAGTTTTAATTACAGTCAATGGCTTCTACTCTTACCAGCCCTTTGGCCTGTCCAAAGGCAATTTAGCCATGGTCTCCCAATGAGATTCCCATTGTGTCTTTCATGAGGTCTCCCATCCAACCCATGACCAAGGCTCTCACTGCTTAGCTTCAAGAGTCTGTCAAGGGCATGAACAATGGGTTTACAATGTCTGCTGACATGCTGGCTTCCCATCTGTGGGACTTTTGTATAGGCATACATTAGTAAAAGTCAGTTTATAAATTACAGTCAAAGGCTTCTACTCTTACGAGACCTTTGGCCTGTTGAAAGTCAATGGAGCCATGGACTCCCATTGAGTCACTCATAGAGACTTCCATTGGGTCTCTCATCCAGCCCGTGACCATGGCTCTCACTGCTTAGCTTCAAGAGTCTGTCAAGGGCATGCACAATGGGTTTACAATGGCTGCTGACATGCTGACTTACCATCTGTAGGACTTTTGTATAGGCATACATTAGTAAAAGTCAGTTTTAATTACAGTCAATGGCTTCTACTCTTACCAGTCCTTTGGCCAGTCAAAAGTCAATGCAGCTATGGACTCCCATTGAGATTCCCATTGGGTCTCCCATTGGGTCTCCCATAGAGATTTCCATTGGGTCTCTCATGAGGTCTCCCATCCAGCCCGTGACCAAGGCTCTCACTGCTTAGCTTCAAGAGTCTGTCAAGGGCATGCACAATGGGTTTACAATGGCTGCTGACATGCTGACTTACCATCTGTGGGACTTTTGTATAGGCATACATTAGCAAAAGTCAGTTTTAATTACAGTCAATGGCTTCTACTCTTACCAGTCCTTTGGCCTGTCAAAAGTCAATGCAGCCATGGACTCCCATTGAGATTCCCATGGGGTCTCCCATTGGGTCTCCCATAGAGACTTCCATTGGGTCTCTCATCCAGCCCGTGACCAAGGCTCTCACTGCTTAGCTTCAAGAGTCTGTCAAGGACATGCACAATGGGTTTACAATGGCTGCTGATATGCTGACTTGCCATCTGTGGGACTTTTGTATAGGCATACATTAGTAAAGGTCAGATTTAATTACAGTCAATGGCATCTACTCTTACCAGCCCTTTGGCCTGTCAAAAGTCAATGCAGCCATGGACTCCCATTGAGATTCCCATTGGGTCTCTCATGAGGTCTCCCATCCAGCCCGTGAGCAAAGCTCTCACTGCTTAGCTTCAAGAGTCTGTCAAGGGCATGCACAATGGGTTTACAATGGCTGCTGACATGCTGACTTACCATCTGTGGGACTTTTGTATAAGCATACATTAGTAAAAGTCAGTTTTAATTACAGTCAATGGCTTCTACTGTTACCAGCCCTTTGGCCTGTCAAAAGTCAATGCAGCCATGGACTCCCATTGAGATTCCCTTTGGGTCACCCATAGAGACTTCCATTGGGTCTTTCATGAGGTCTCCCATACAGCCCGTGACCAAGGCTCTCACTGCTTAGCTACAAGAGTCTGTCAAGGGCATGCACAATGTGTTTACAATGGCTGCTGACATGCTGACTTGCCATCTGTGGGACGTTTGTATAGGCATACATTAGTAAAGGTCAGTTTTAATTACAGTCAATGGCTTCTACTCTTACCAGCCCTTTGGCCTGTCAAAAGTCAATGCAGCCATGGACTCCCATTGAGCATTCCCATTGGGTCTCTCATGAGGTCTCCCATCCAGCCTGTGAGCAAAGCTCTCACTGCTTAGCTTCAAGAGTCTGTCAAGGGCATGCACAATGGGTTTACAATGGCTGCTGACATGCTGACTTACCATCTGTGGGACTTTTGTATAGGCATACATTAGTAAAAGTCAGTTTTAATTACAGTCAATGGCTTCTACTCTTACCAGCCCTTTGGCCTGTCAAAAGTCAATGCAGCCATGGACTCCCATTGAGATTCTCATTGGGTCACCCATAGAGACTTCCATTGGGTCTCTCATGAGGTCTCCCATCCAGCCCGTGACCAAGGTTTTCACTGCTTAGCTTCAAGAGTCTGTCAAGGGCATGCACAATGGGTTTACAATGTCTGCAGACATGCTGGCTTCCCATCTGTGGGACTTTTGTATAGGCATACATTAGTAAAAGTAAGTTTTAATTACAATCAATGGCTTCTACTCTTACCAGCCCTTTGGCCAGTCAAAAGTCAATGAAGCCATGGACTCCCATTGAGTCACCCATAGAGACTTCCATTGGGTCTCCCATGAGGTCTCCCATCCAGCCCGTGACCAAGGTTCTCACTGCTTAGCTTCAAGAGACTGTCAAGGGCATGCACAATGGGCTTACAATGTCTGCTGACATGCTGGCTTCCCATCTGTGGGACTTTTGTATAGGCATACATTAGTAAAAGTCAGTTTTAATTACAGTCAATGGCTTCGACACTTACCAGCCCTTTGGCCTGTCAAAAGTCAATGCAGCCATGGACTCCCATTGGGTCACCCATAGAGACTTCCATTGGGTCTCTCATGAGGTCTCCCATCCAGCCCCTGACCAAGGCTCTCACGGCTTAGCTTCAAGAGTCTGTCAAGGGCATGCACAATGGGTTTACAATGGCTGCTGACATGCTGGCTTCCCATCTGTGGGACTTTTGTATAGGCATACATTAGTAAAAGTCAGTTTTAATTACAGTCAATGGCTTCTACTCTTACCAGCCCTCTGGCCTGTCAAAAGTCAATGCAGCCATGGACTCCCATTGGGTCACCCATAGAGACTTCTATTGGGTCTCTCATGAGGTCTCCCATCCAGCCCCTGACCAAGGCTCTCACTGCTTAGCTTCAAGAGTCTGTCAAGGGCATGCACAATGGGTTTACAATGGCTGCTGACATGCTGGCTTCCCATCTGTGGGACTTTTGTATAGGCATACATTAGTAAAAGTCAGTTTTAATTACAGTCAATGGCTTCTACTCTTACCAGCCCTTTGGCCTGTCAAAAGTCAATGCAGCCATGGTCTCCCATTGACATTCCCATGGGGTCACCCATAGAGACTTCTATTGGGTCTCTCATGAGGTCTCCCATCCAGCCCTGACCAAGGCTCTCACTGCTTAGCTTCAAGAGTCTGTCAAGGGCATGCACAATGGGTTTACAATGGCTGCTGACATGCTGGCTTCCCATCTGTGGGACTTTTGTATAGGCATACATTAGTAAAAGTCAGTTTTAATTACAGTCAATGGCTTCTACTCTTACCAGCCCTTGGCCTGTCAAAAGTCAATGCAGCCATGTCGGATTCCCATTGGGTCACCCATAGAGACTTCTATTGGGTCTCTCATGGCCAGCCCCTGACCAAGGCTCTCACTGCGTAGCTTCAAGAGTCTGTCAAGGGCATGCACAATGGGTTTACAATGGCTTCTGATATGCTGGCTTCCCATCTGTGGGACTTTTGTATAGGCATACATTAGTAAAAGTCAGTTTTAATTACAGTCAATGGCTTCCACCCTTACCAGCCCTCTGGCCTGTCAAAAGTCAATGCAGCCATGGCCCTACTCCATTGGGTCACCCATAGAGACTTCTATTGGGTCTTTAGAGGTCTCCCATCCAGCCCCTGACCAAGGCTCTCACTGCTTAGCTTCAAGAGTCTGTCAAGGGCATGCACAATGGGTTTACAATGGCTGCTGACATGCTGGCTTCCCTTCTGTGGGACTTTTGTATAGGCATAAATTAGTAAAAGTCAGTTTTAATTACAGTCAATGGCTTCCACTCTTACCAGCCCTCTGGCCTTTCAAAAGTCAATGCAGCCATGGTCTCCCATTGACATTCCCTTTGGGTCACCCATAGAGACTTCCATTGGGTCTCTCATGAGGTCTCCCATCAGCCCCTGACCAAGGCTCTCACTGCTTAGCTTCAAGAGTCTGTCAAGGGCATGCACAATGGGTTTACAATGGCTGCTGACATGCTGGCTTCCCATCTGTGGGACTTTTGTATAGGCATACATTAGTAAAAGTCAGTTTTAATTACAGTCAATGGCTTCTACTCTTACCAGCCTCTGGACTGTCAAAAGTCAATGCAGCCAAGGACTCCCATTGGGTCACCCATAGAGACTTCTATTGGGTCTCTCATGAGGTCTCCCATCCAGCCCTGACCAAGGCTCTCACTGCTTAGCTTCAAGAGTCTGTCAAGGGCATGCACAATTGGTTTGCAATGGCTGCTGACATGCTGGCTTCCCATCTGTGGGACCTTTTCTATAGGCATACATTAGTAAAAGTCAGTTTTAATTACAGTCAATGGCTTCTACTCTTACCAGCCCTTTGGCCTGTCAAAAGTCAATGCAGCCATGGTCTCCCATTGAGATTCCCATTGGGTCACCATGAGACTTCTATTGGGTCTCTCATGAGGTCTCCCATCCAGCCCCTGACCAAGGCTCTCACTGCTTAGCTTCAAGAGTCTGTCAAGGGCATGCACAATGGGTTTACAATGGCTGCTGATATGCCGGCTTCCCATCTGTGGGACTTTTGTATAGGCATACATTAGTAAAAGTCAGTTTTAATTACAGTCAATGGCTTCACCCTTACCAGCCTCTGGCCTGTCAAAAGTCAATGCAGCCATGGACTCCCATGAGGGTCACCCATAGAGACTTCTATTGGGTCTCTCATGAGGTCTCCCATCCAGCCCTGACCAAGGCTCTCACTGCTTAGCTTCAAGAGTCTGTCAAGGGCATGCACAATGGGTTTACAATGGCTGCTGACATGCTGGCTTCCCTTCTGTGGGACTTTTGTATAGGCATAAATTAGTAAAAGTCAGTTTTAATTACAGTCAATGGCTTCCACTCTTACCAGCCCTCTGGCCTGTCAAAAGTCAATGCAGCCATGGTCTCCTTGACTCCCATTGGGTCACCCATAGAGACTTCCATTGGGTCTCTCACGAGGTCTCCCATCCAGCCCCTGACCAAGGCCTCACTGCTTAGCTTCAAGAGTCTGTCAAGGGCATGCACAATGGGTTTACAATGGCTGCTGACAAGCTGGCTTCCCATCTGTGGGACTTTTGTATAGGCATACATTAGTAAAAGTCAGTTTTAATAACAGTCAATGGCTTCTACTCTTACCAGCCCTTGGCCTGTCAAAAGTCAATGCAGCCATGGACTCCCATTGGGTCACCCATAGAGACGTCTATTGGGTCTCTCATGAGGTCTCCATCCAGCCCCTGACCAAGGCTCTCACTGCTTAGCTTCAAGAGTCTGTCAAGGGCATGCAACAATGGTTTACAATGGCTGCTGACATGCTGGCTTCCATCTTTTGGGACTTTTATTGCATACATTAGTAAAAGTCAGTTTTAATTACAGTCAATGGCTTCTACTCTTACCAGCCCTTTGGCCTGTCAAAAGTCAACGCAGCCATGGTCTCCCAATGACATTCCCAATGGGAACACCCATAGAGACTTCTATTGGGTCTCTCATGAGGTCTCCCATTCAGCCCCTGACCAAGGCTCTCACTGCTTAGCTTCAAGAGTCTGTCAAGGGCATGCACAATGAGTTTGCAATGGCTGCTGACATGCTGGCTTCCCTTCTGTGGGACTTTTGTATAGGCATACATTAGTAAAAGTCAGTTTTAATTACAGTCAATGGCTTCCACTCTTACCAGCCCTCTGGCCTGTCAAAAGTCAATGCAGCCATGGTCTCCATTGACATTCCCATTGGTCACCCATAGAGACTTCCATTGGGTCTCTCATGAGGTCTCCCATCCAGCCCGTGACCAAGGCTCTCACTGCTTAGCTTCAAGAGTCTGTCAAGGGGCGTGGCTAGGCCGTGCATGAAGCCAGTCGCGTGAAACAGGAGCTCCTGGTTCCCGGGGAATTGAAGCGGCTTATTAGCAGCTAGAGCCGGCGGAATCGCCACTATTACTAGCCGCAGGACTCCTACACAAGATGGGCAAGTCGAAAACGGGCCAGGCCCTCTTACCGAAGAGGGTGTCGGATTAATTTCCCCCAGGCCGCGGAGGCCGCGGGGCTCAGGAGCTGCTTGCAGACATGGCGCCTCCCTCGCCTCGTGCTGCCCGGGCAGCGCGCAGGGAGACATCAGCGCGAGAGGACTCCTCGGATTCCTCGGCTGCCCCGAGAGCGGAGGACCCGGTAACCCACGCCCAGATGAAGGGGCTCTTCAGTGACCTCAGGGCCTCCATACAAGGAGATATAAGGTCAGTAGTGGCGGAACTAAAGGGAGACGTGGCGGAGCTGGAGGGACGCACCGATCACCTAGAGAGGAAGATGACGGAGCTGGTGGCTTCTCATAATGCGCTCCTAGATGAGAATGAGCAACTACATCACCAGCTTGCTTCTATTGGGGTGAAACATTTAGACTTAGAAGATCGTAGCAGGCGTAACAATGTGCGCCTGAGGGGAGTCCCGGAGTCGGTGCCCCCACAAGACCTTAGAGCCCTGCTACGTGACTTTATGGCCGAGGTCCTCCCCAATCTGACTCCGAGAGATCTGATCATAGATAGGATCCATAGACTCCCGAAACCGCCTGGGATAAGAGCGGATCTCCCGAGGGATGTACTTGGCCGTATTCATTTTGCTGAAACTAAGGAAGATTTCCTAGCAGCCCTGCGTCAATCTCCTACACTCACTGACCGATTTGCAGATCTGGAGGTATACCCCGACCTATCCCCAGGCACCCTAGCCCTGCGTAGGGCTTTTAAGCCCTACACCTCCGTCCTTCTGCAACAAAAGATCCCATACCGATGGGGACGCCCCACACGTCTGATCATCCGACGCAACGACGTCACAAATGTGTGCTTGACCCCTGTGCAGGCAGCGAAGCTACTTAAGCAATGGGACCTTCTTCCACTTTCTCAGTCTAAATCACCGTCATCGACATTACCTGATCGTGATCACCCGGATCCTGACTGCCGTGAACCACGACGCAATCAGAAGAGGCTGGAAGTAGATGGGAAGTGGCTTGACTGCACGGCACCCTCTCCGCCGCCGGCACGGCTCGGCTTTATTGAACCCCCGGGAACTGATGTCCTGGACTTGGTACTGGTCCCTCAGGTGATCGTTTCCCTTTGTTTTGTTATTCTTTTTTAGGGAGCCCTGAGGGATTTCCCCATTGAGTGGACTTTTGCCGCTCTGAGAACTGTTGAACTTTGACTGTTTTTTCTTTTTCTTGTTTTGAATTTTTTTCCTTCCCATTTTATTTGCCGTTGCTCTGGGTAACGGCTGCTCGAGCTGGTTTCATTCCTGCCCCAGCTGGAGCGGCATCGACGGTGCGGTCCCTTAATTGGTGTGAGACCGCACATTTGTTAATGCCTTTCTGTTTATTCTATATTCTATATTTTCCTACCTGTTCCTTTCCCTCCCCCTCCCTTTTTCTCTCAGCTCACTCCTTCGAACCTACTGTTTCTATGATGCATTGTGTATGTACTAATGCTATATTTACTTCACTATGCCAATTGTAGTGGTATCATTTAATGTGAATGGCTTGAACTCTCCCCAGAAGCGTGCGCTCCTCCGCAACTATTTGAGAAAATCGCAGCCAGAGATTGTGCTGCTACAGGAGACGCACCTTCTGGAGAGAGACAACCACCGCTTGGTTTCTCGCTTCTACCCTCACCAATTTTTTTCGAACTCTATGTCTAAGAGAGCTGGGGTGGCGATTCTGGTTCGTTCGACCTTAACCTTTGAATTGATAAAGTGTGTGACCGACGCTGAGGGGAGATATTTAGCGGTAACTTGTCGCATTAATGATGTTGTGTATACTTTCCTTTCAATTTATGCCCCCAACACGGGTCAATCTAGCTTTCTTAGGTCCCTCCTTGAAGATCTTTTCCCCTCCATGTCGGGTCATAAAGTCATTGGAGGTGATTTCAATGCTCCACTACAGAAGTCCCTTGATTGCTCGGCCCCTACGGCCTACCGCTCTGATCTGGCCCCTGTAGCAGCCTCATTTAAAATGCATGATGTATGGCGCTACTTTCATGGCTCAGAAAGGGGTTACTCTTTTTTTTCTTCAAGACACCGATCATACAGCCGCTTAGATTTTCTGCTGCTGAATGACTCACTCTTGCCATACTGTGTAGCCGCTGATATTGATGTGATCACGTGGTCGGACCACGCCCCAGTATCTATTACGCTGGAGGATAAATTTTCCGGCGCTGCTCCGTACCACTGGTCGCTGAACGTATCTATGCTCACCTCACCAGATAATTGTGAGATCATTGGAGATTACTTGAAAGAATATTTCCACCTTAACAGCTCTGACTCTGTCTCGGCTGACACGCTGTGGTTCGCCCACAAGGCTGTAATGAGGGGCCACCTGTTGAAGCTGGCTGCACGTTCCAAACGCTTGTATTATGAGGCTCTGAACTCCCATCTCTCCACTTTACAATCCTTAGAACACAGTTATGCTGCCTCCCCTGACCCTGCTTTACTGACCAAGATAATCTCAACTCGTTCCCAGCTACGAATTTTCCTGCTCCAAAAAGTAGAACACCGCCTCCGCAAAACTAAAGCACTTTATTATGGGATGGGGACAGAGCAGGCAAGTTACTAGCGAGGAGAGTCAAGAAACTGGAGACCAAATCCAGGATTGCGCAGATTAATTCCCCTTCGGGAGGTGTGGTCGCAATCCCATCCACATAGCTGAACAATTCAAAGATTATTATGACCATCTCTATAACCTGTCTTCTTCAACCTTAACCCCTCAACCCACCCCTGATATAATTCAAGCGTTTCTCGATAGAGCCGACCTGCCTACTCTCTCGGCAGCTCAGGTAGATCTGTTGAACGCCCCCTTTTCCCAGACCGAAATTATCCAAATCATTCACTCTGCAAAAAAATCCTCTGCACCGGGCCCTGATGGTTTTCCTTACCAGTACTACGCTACCTTTGCCACCCTCTTAGCCCCACATCTTCTCGCCCTTTTCAATCTTTGGCAGAAGGAGGGGATGATTAAGCCGGAGGGACTGTTGGCGTCAATATCCACAATCCCTAAACCAGACAAACCCCTCACAGATACCAGTAGTTACAGGCCTATTGCACTCCTTAATTGCGATCTGAAAATTTATTCTAAAATGTTAGCTGAACGTATTAAGTTGGTGCTGCCATCTTTGATTGGGTTGGACCAAGTTGGTTTTATCCCACATAGACAGGCAAGGGACGCCACCAGACGGGTTGTTGACGTTTTGGATGTTTTGGAGGGGAGGGGGCCCCTAGTGCGCTCTTGTCTCTAGACGCAGAGACAAGAGTTTGACGGGGTGCACTGGGGGTACCTGGCGGGGGTTCTGGACAGGTTCGCCTTCACGGGCAACATCAAGTCGGCAATTCTGGCTCTTTATTCAACGCCTAGTGCGACCGTGAGGGCGGGAGGCTTTTCCTCCTCCCCCTTCCGGATCACAAATGGAACCCGCCAGGGTTGTCCCCTCTCCCCTTTGATCTTTGCATTAGTGATGGAACCCTTGGCCGCCATAGCCCGCACCCATCCTCGCGTTTCAGGAGTGCAGATAGGCCCGATAGAACACCGGATATCGCTCTACGCGGATGATGTTCTTTTCACATGCACCAAACCCTCGTCCTCTATTCCCGCAATAGTTGAGCTGTTGGAGGACTTTTCCAAAGCCTCGTTCTATAAATTAAATTTATCTAAATCATCTATTTTTCCAGTAAACATCCCGTTGCCTGAACTGAACTCTCTCCGCTCCCTTTTCCACTTCACATGGGCGCACAAAGGGTTCCGTTATCTGGGTATTCATATCACAAATCTATCTCGTATAGTCCAAGTTAATTGTGACTCTCTCCTATCCTCTATTAGAACGACTCTTGCACAATACTCCACCCACCAGCTTTCGTGGATAGCCAGGATTCATCTGACCAAGATGATGATCCTTCCAAAAATTCTTTATCTTTTGCGCTGCGTTCCCCTGGCATTCCCCCGCAAATATCTTAACCTTTTCCAAAAGGTGTTAGGAAGTTTTATCTGGAATGGGAAACCCCATAGGGTGGCACTCTCTACCATGACACTTCCATATGCACGGGGCGGCTTGGGAGTACCAGACGTCGCTGCATACTACACAGCAGTGACACTAGATATAGCTAAGATGTGGTGGGCTGGTTCCCCCCCATCTCACTGGTTACAGATTGAGTCCTGGCTCTCCCCTCGACACTCTGTTAGGCTTTTGCTAGAAATGCATCTTCTCTCTAACTCACCCTCGCCTGGGCTCCTGCGATCAATGCTGACAGTACTCAAGGTCTGGGCGCTTGTAGCCAGGACGCATCTGCCCTTCCTTTATAAATATGTCACGCTGGGAGCGGCGGAGGCGCGAATAGGTGACTTCTCCCTCCAAGCGTGGAAGCAGCAAGGCGTCGCCTTTCTGGGAGAACTCATGAGTCGGGGACGGCTAGAGCCGTTTGACACCCTGTCAGCCAAATTCTCACTCCCCCCAGCGGCTTTCTTTGCCCACTTCCGTCTCAGGCACTTCCTGCATGCGAACCCTATCCCTGTCTGTGACCTCAATACAATAAATTTTGCTCTCCAATCCCTTTTTAAACAACAAGGGCCATCAGCTCAGGGAGTGTCCACTATATACAAGGCTGTCTTGGATTTGCGTTCCACAACTAAACTTCCTTATATGGTGAGATGGGAGTCTAGACTTAATTTTGAAGCCTCCTTGGAACAGTGGCAGGCTGCTTCAGGTCATGCCGCCCGTTATTCGGCATGTGTAAACCATCTAGAACAGGCCAAAAAGGTTTCGCTGGGATGGTACCTCACCCCAGCAAGGTTGGCTAAATTTAAATCTCCTAGATTATCCTCCTTATCTAACTGTTGGAGGGATGCACAGCCCTAGGCTCAGATTCTCATATTTGGTGGGATTGTCCGAAGTTGCACGCATTCTGGCAAGAGGTTGAGACTCTACTTACCTCCCTGACTGGTTTGCCCCTAGTTCTCAATGCACAACTAGCACTGTTGGGTATAGATCTTGATACTTTTCCAACTATCCTCCGCCCTATACTCTCAAATGCCCTTATTGCGGCCCGCATGACGATCGCAAGTCATTGGAAGTCACCTACCCTACCTACCTTGTCGGAAATGGTCAATAGATTAAACCAACATTGCTCCCATGAAGTACTGCTCTCCCAAACTCGATCACGTAAACTGAAGGTCCTGACGTGGTGGGATCCCTGGATTTCCTCCCGCTACAGTACAATATCGTCTGATTGTTTACAATGCTAAACCACCTGTTTTCATCATGGATGCTGAGCTGATTACTCTTTTCCCTTCCCCTCTCTTTTACCCCACCTCTTTTACTTTCCTTCTGTGGTTAATTTGTAATCTGTTTAGACTAAGATTCTGAACTCTGTTTCTGTGTAATTATATACTTATTCGAAATCCAATAAAAATTAATGGTTTAAAAAAAAAAAAAAAAAAAAAAAGAGTCTGTCAAGGGCATGCACAATGGGTTTACAATGGCTGCTGACATGCTGGCTTCCCAACTGTGGGACTTTTGTATAGGCATACATTAGTAAAAGTCAGTTTTAATTACAGTCAATGGCTTCTACTCTTACCAGCCCTTTGGCCTGTCAAAGTCAATGCAGCCATGGTCTCCCATTGAAATTCCTATTGGGTCACCCATAGAGACTTCTATTGGGTCTCTCATGAGGTCTCCCATCCAGCCCCTGACCAAGGCTCTCACTGTTAGCTTCAAGAGTCTGTCAAGGGCATGCACAATGGGTTTACAATGGCTGCTGACATGCTGGCTTTCCATCTGTGGGACTTTTGTATAGGCATACATTAGTAAAAGTCAGTTTTAATTACAGTCAATGGCTTCCACTCTTACCAGCCCTCTGGCCTGTCAAAATTCAATGCAGCCATGGCCTCCCATTGGGTCACCCATAGAGACTTCAATTGGGTACTCTCATGAGGTCTCCCATCCAGCCCCTGACCAAGGCTCTCACTGCTTAGCTTCAAGAGTCTGTCAAGGGCATGCACAATTGGGTTTACAATGGCTGCTGACATGCTGGCTTTCCATCTGTGGGACTTTTTATAGGCATACATTAGTAAAAGTCAGTTTTAATTACAGTCAATGGCTTTCCACTCTTACCAGCCCTTGGCCTGTCAAAAGTCAATGCAGCCATGTCTCCTTGACATTCCCATTGGGTCACCCATAGAGACTTCTATTGGGTCTCTCATGAGGTCTCCCATCCAGCCCCTGACCAAGGCTCTCACTGCTTAGCTTCAAGAGTCTGTCAAGGGCATGCACAATGGGTTTACAATGGCTGCTGACATGCTGGCTTCCCATCTGTGGGACTTTTGTATAGGCATACATTAGTAAAAGTCAGTTTTAATTACAGTCAATGGCTTCTACTCTTACCAGCCCTCTGGCCTGTCAAAAGTCAATGCAAGCCATGGACTCCCATTGGGTCACCCATAGAGACTTCTATTGGGTCTCTCATGAGGTCTCCCATCCAGCCCCTGACCAAGGCTCTCACTGCTTAGCTTCAAGAGTCTGTCAAGGGCATGCACAATGGGTTTACAATGGCTGCTGACATGCTGGCTTCCCATCTGTGGGACTTTTGTATAGGCATACATTAGTAAAAGTCAGTTTTAATTACAGTCAATGGCTTCTACTCTTACCAGCCCTCTTGGCCTGTCAAAAGTCAATGCAGCCATGGTCTCCCATTGAATTCCATGGGTACACCCATAGAGACTTCTATTGGGTCTCTCATGAGGTCTCCCATCCAGCCCCTGACCAAGGCTCTCACTGCTTAGCTTCAAGAGTCTGTCAAGGGCATGCACAATGGGTTTACAATGGCTGCTGACATGCTGGCTTCCCTTCTGTGGGACTTTTGTATAGGCATACATTAGTAAAAGTCAGTTTTAATTACAGTCAATGGCTTCTACTCTTACCAGCCCTTTGGCCTGTCAAAAGTCAATGCAGCCATGGTCTCCCATTGACATTCCCATTGGGTCACCCATAGAGACTTCATTGGGTCTCTCATGAGGTCTCCCATCCAGCCCCTGACCAAGGCTCTCACTGCTTAGCTTCAAGAGTCTGTCAAGGGCATGCACAATGGGTTTACAATGGCTGCTGACATGCTGGCTTCCCATCTGTGGGACTTTTGTATAGGCATACATTAGTAAAAGTCAGTTTTAATTACAGTCAATGGCTTCTACTCTTACCAGCCCTTTGGCCTGTCAAAAGTCAATGCAGCCATGGTCCATTGACATTCCCATTGGGTCACCCATAGAGACTTCTATTGGGTCTCTCATGAGGTCTCCCATCCAGCCCCTGACCAAGGCTCTCACTGCTTAGCTTCAAGAGTCTGTCAAGGGCATGCACAATTGGGTTTACAATGGCTGCTGACATGCTGGCTTCCCATCTGTGGGACTTTTGTATAGGCATACATTAGTAAAAGTCAGTTTTAATTACAGTCAATGGCTTCTACTCTTACCAGCCCTCTGGCTGTCAAAAGTCAATGCAGCCATGGTCTCCCATTGAGACTTCCATTGGGTCTCTCATGAGGTCTCCCATCCATCCCCTGACCAAGGCTCTCACTGCTTAGCTTCAAGAGTCTGTCAAGGGCATGCACAATGGGTTTACAATGGCTGCTGACATGCTGGCTTCCCATCTGTGGGACTTTTGTATAGGCATACATTAGTAAAAGTCAGTTTTAATTACAGTCAATGGCTTCTACTCTTACCAGCCCTTTGGCCTGTCAAAAGTCAATGCAGCCATGTCTCCCATTGACATTCCCATTGGGTCACCATAGAGACTTCTATTGGGTCTCTCATGAGGTCTCCCATCCAGCCCCTGACCAAGGCTCTCACTGCTTAGCTTCAAGAGTCTGTCAAGGGCATGCACAATGGGTTTACAATGGCTGCTGACATGCTGGCTTCCCATTCTGTGGGACTTTTGTATAGGCATACATTAGTAAAAGTCAGTTTTAATTACAGTCAATGGCTTCTACTCTTACCAGCCCTTTGGCCTGTCAAAAGTCAATGCAGCCATGGTCTCCCATTGAGATTCCCATTGGGTCACCCATAGAGACTTCTATTGGGTCTCTCATGAGGTCTCCCATCCAGCCCCTGACCAAGGCTCTCACTGCTTAGCTTCAAGAGTCTGTCAAGGGCATGCACAATGGGTTTACAATGGCTGCTGACATGCTGGCTTCCCATCTGTGGGACTTTGTATAGGCATACATTAGTAAAAGTCAGTTTTAATTACAGTCAATGGCTTCACTCTTACCAGCCCTCTGGCCTGTCAAAAGTCAATGCAGCCATGGCTCCATTACCCATTGGGTCACCCATAGAGACTTCTATTGGGTCTCTCATGAGGTCTCCCATCCAGCCCCTGACCAAGGCTCTCACTGCTTAGCTTCAAGAGTCTGTCAAGGGCATGCACAATGGGTTTACAATGGCTGCTGACATGCTGGCTTCCCATCTGTGGGACTTTTGTATAGGCATACATTAGTAAAAGTCAGTTTTAATTACAGTCAATGGCTTCTACTCTTACCAGCCCTCTGGCCTGTCAAAAGTCAATGCAGCAGCCCATTGACATCCATTGGGTCACCCATAGAGACTTCTATTGGGTCTCTCATGAGGTCTCCCATCCAGCCCCTGACCAAGGCTCTCACTGCTTAGCTTCAAGAGTCTGTCAAGGGCATGCACAATGGGTTTACAATGGCTGCTGACATGCTGGCTTCCCTTCTGTGGGACTTTTGTATAGGCATACATTAGTAAAAGTCAGTTTTAATTACAGTCAATGGCTTCTACTTACCAGCCCTTTGGCCTGTCAAAAGTCAATGCAGCCATGGTCTCCATTGACATTCCCATTGGGACACCCATAGAGACTTCTATTGGGTCTCTCATGAGGTCTCCCATCCAGCCCCTGACCAAGGCTCTCACTGCTTAGCTTCAAGAGTCTGTCAAGGGCATGCACAATGGGTTTACAATGGCTGCTGACATGCTGGCTTCCATCTGTGGGACTTTTGTATAGGCATACATTAGTAAAAGTCAGTTTTAATTACAGTCAATGGCTTCCACTCTTACCAGCCCTCTGGCCTGTCAAAAGTCAATGCAGCCATGGACTCCCATTGGGTCACCCATAGAGACTTCTATTGGATCTCTCATGAGGTCTCCCATCCGCCCCTGACCAAGGCTCTCACTGCTTAGCTTCAAGAGTCTGTCAAGGGCATGCACATGGATTTACAATGGCTGCTGACATCTGGCTTCCCATCTGTGGGACCTTTGTATAGGCATACATTAGTAAAAGTCAGTTTTAATTACAGTCAATGGCTTCTACTCTTACCAGCCTTTGGCCTGTCAAAAGTCAATGCAGCCAGGTCTCCATGACATTCCCAAGGGCACCCATAGAGACTTCATTGGGTCTCTCATGAGGTCTCCCATCCAGCCCCTGACCAAGGCTCTCACTGCTTAGCTTCAAGAGTCTGTCAAGGGCATGCACATGGTTTACAATGGCTGCTGACATGCTGGCTTCCATCTGTGGGACTTTTTATAGGCATCATTAGTAAAGTCAGTTTTAATTACAGTCAATGGCTTCTACTCTTACCAGCCCTTGGCCTGTCAAAAGTCAATGCAGCCATGGTCCTCACCAATGGGCACCATGAGACTTCATTGGGTCTCTCATGAGGTCTCCCATCCAGCCCCTGACCAAGGCTCTCACTGCTTAGCTTCAAGAGTCTGTCAAGGGCATGCACAATGGGTTTACAATGGCTGCTGACATGCTGGCTTCCCATCTGTGGGACTTTTGTATAGGCATACATTAGTAAAAGTCAGTTTTAATTACAGTCAATGGCTTCCACTCTTACCAGCCCTCTGGCCTGTCAAAAGTCAATGCAGCCATGGACTCCCATTGGGTCACCCATAGAGCTTCTATTGGGTCTCTCATGAGTCTCCCATCAGCCCCTGACCAAGGTCTCACTGCTTAGCTTCAAGAGTCTGTCAAGGGCATGCACAATGGTTTACATGGCTGCTGACATGCTGGCTTCCCTTCTGTGGGACTTTTGTATAGGCATACATTAGTAAAAGTCAGTTTTAATTACAGTCAATGGCTTCCACTCTTACCAGCCCTCTGGCTGTCAAAAGTCAATGCAGCCATGGTCTCCCATTGACATTCCCAATGGGACACCATAGAGATTCTATTGGGTCTCTCAGAGGTCTCCATCCAGCCCTGACCAAGGTTCTCACTGCTTAGCTTCAAGAGTCTGTCAAGGGCATGCACAATGGGTTTACAATGGCTGCAGACATGCTGGCTTCCCATCTGTGGGACTTTTGTATAGGCATACATTAGTAAAAGTCAGTTTTAAATTACATCAATGGCTTCTACTCTTACCAGCCCTTTGGCCTGTCAAAAGTCAATGCAGCCATGGACTCCCATTGAGTCACCCATAGAGACTTCCATTGGGTCTCCATGAGGTCTCCCATCCAGCCCGTGACCAAGGTTCTCACTGCTTAGCTTCAAGAGACTGTCAAGGGCATGCACAATGGGTTTACAATGGTCTGCTGACATGTGGATTCCCATCTGTGGGACTTTTGTATAGGCATACATTAGTAAAAGTCAGTTTTAATTACAGTCAATGGACTTCTACCTTACCAGCCCTTTGGCCTGTCAAAAGTCAATTAGCCATGGTCTCCCATTGACATTCCCATTGGGTCACCCATAGAGACTTCCATTGGGTCTCTCATGAGGTCTCCCATCCAGCCCCTGACCAAGGCTCTCACTGCTTAGCTTCAAGAGTCTGTCAAGGGCATGCACAATGGGTTTACAATGGCTGCTGATATGCGGGACTTCCCATCTGTGGGACATTTGTATAGGCATACATTAGTAAAAGTCAGTTTTAATTACAGTCAATGGCTTCTACTCTTACCAGCCCTCTGGCCTGTCAAAAGTCAATGCAGCCATGGGACTCCCATTGGGTACGCATAGAGACTTCTATTGGGTCTCTCATGAGGTCTCCCATCCAGCCCCTTACCAAGGATCTCACTGCTTAGCTTCAAGAGTCTGTCAAGGGCATGCACAATTGGTTTACAATGGCTGCTGACATGCTGGCTTCCCATCTGTGGGACTTTTGTATAGGCATACATTAGTAAAAGTCAGTTTTAATTACAATCAATGGCTTCTACTCTTACCAGCCCTTTGGCCTGTCAAAAGTCAATGTAGCCATGGACTCCCATTGAGATTCCCATTGGGTCTCTCATGAGGTCTCCCATCCAGCCCGTGAGCAAAGCTCTCACTGCTTAGCTTCAAGAGTCTGTCAAGGGCATGCACAATGGGTTTACAATGGCTGCTGACATGCTGACTTACCATCTGTGGGACTTTTGTATAGGCATACATTAGTAAAAGTCAGTTTTAATTACAGTCAATGGCTTCTACTCTTACCAGCCCTTTGGCCTGTCAAAAGTCAATGCAGCCATGGACTCCCATTGAGATTCCCATTGGGTCACCATAGAGACTTCCATTGGGTCTCTCATGAGGTCTCCCATCCAGCCCGTGACCAAGGCTCTCACTGCTTAGCTTCAAGAGTCTGTCAAGGGCATGCACAAAGGGTTTACAATGGCTGCTGACATGCTGGCTTCCCTTCTGTGGGACTTTTGTATAGGCATACATTAGTAAAAGTCAGTTTTAATTACAGTCAATGGCTTCTACTCTTACCAGCCCTTTGGCCTGTCAAAAGTCAATGCAGCCATGGACTCCCATTGAGATTCCCATTGGGTCACCCATAGAGACTTCCATTGGGTCTCTCATGAGGTCTCCCATCCAGCCCGTGACCAAGGCTCTCACTGCTTAGCTTCAAGAGTCTGTCAAGGGCATGCACAATGGGTTTACAATGTCTGCAGACATGCTGGCTTCCCATCTGTGGGACTTTTGTATAGGCATACATTAGTAAAAGTCAGTTTTAATTACAATCAATGGCTTCTACTCTTACCAGCCCTTTGGCCTGTCAAAAGTCAATGCAGCCATGGACTCCCATTGAGTCACCCATAGAGACTTCCATTGGGTCTCCCATGAGGTCTCCCATCCAGCCCGTGACCAAGGTTCTCACTGCTTAGCTTCAAGAGACTGTCAAGGGCATGCACAATGGGTTTACAATGTCTGCTGACATGCTGGCTTCCCATCTGTGGGACTTTTGTATAGGCATAAATTAGTAAAAGTCAGTTTTAATTACAGTCAATGGCTTCTACTCTTACCAGCTCTTTGGCCTGTCAAAAGTCAATTTAGCCATGGTGTCCCAATGAGATTCCCGTGTCTCTCATGAGGTCTCCCATCCAACCCATGACCAAGGCTCTCACTGCTTAGCTTCAAGAGTCTGTCAAGGGCATGCACAATGGGTTTACAATGTCTGCTGACATGCTGTCTTCCCATCTGTGGGACTTTTGAATAGGCATCTACTTATATAATCCGCAGTTGGGAATTCGGGCACTGTAGCCGAATCCCAACATGCTTTGCGGGACTGCGAGTGATGACGCGAGCGTCATCACGAGCCGCAGACCCGCACTACTGTAAAAAAAAAATAAAAATGTTAATGCTCACCTCTCCCCGAGCCCCCGCCGTCTCCTGCCGTCTTCCTCCAAGCTTCCGGTGGCTGCCGCAGGCTCCGAGTGTGTGCAGAGCTCTTCTACTGCAGTTCAAGGACCTGTGGTGATGTCACAGTCACGTGACACCAGGTTACTCCATGGTAACCTCGTGTCACGTGACTGTGACATCACCGCAGGTCCTGAACTGCACTAGAACAGCTCTGCACACACTGGGAGCCTGCGGCAGCCACCGGAAGCTTGGAGGAAGACGGCAGGAGACGGCGGGGGCTCGGGGAGAGGTGAGCATTAACTTTTTTTTTTTTTAACCCCTGCCTTCCTGTTTGGAGACCTTTTACTCCAGCCTCACAGCCTCCCCATCCTCACAGCCTCCTCAGCTCACAGCTCTCAGCCTCACACCTCCTCCAGCCTCACAGCCTCCTCCATCCTCACTGCCTCCTCCAGCCTCACTGCCTCCTCCAGCCTCACAGCCTCCCCATCCTCACAGCCTCCCTACAGCCTCACAGCCTCCTCCAGCCTCACAGCCTCCCCATCCTCACAGCCTCCTCCAGCCTCACATCCTCCTCCAGCCTCACACCCTCCTCCAGCCTCACAGCCTCCCCATCCTCACAGCCTCCTCCAGCCTCACAGCCTCCTCCAGCCTCTCACCCTCCTCCATCCTCAGCCGCACTACCTCACACCGCTGCCATCCTGCCAACCGTCGGCCCCGCACCATCGCCACCGCCCTCGCGCCCTCCGCGAGGTCCATGCTGCCCGGATGCCGCTGGAGCCTTCCGCCCCTCGCCACTCTCTCACCGCTGGGCTCTCAATGTCGCCATGCTGGTGGAGTAGCGGTCTACGGGCTGTGGCCGGGTGCCGGGTGCCGGGAGCCAGGGACGTCGTCCTGTGGCCGCCAACAGCCAATGGGAGTGAGCGGACCGTGTCAGCCTGCAAAGCCTGACACGCCCCGCTCATTCCCATTGCCTGCCCCTGCAAGCGGATTGGGCGCTGTGTTGTACACACAGGACACCCATCCCATTGCCCAGGACTGGCGTCCTAGACCAATCGGATGACCGTCCTGTCTTTACCACACACCGCCCAATCCGCTCCTTCCGCTCAGGTCACATGTGTGACCTGAGGGCAAGAACTGATCCCTCTCTGCATCACCCAACCCGCCGCAGAGGACAATGCCATGTGACTGGGGCTGCGATCAGCCCCAGCACGCAGCCACGTCCTGCTGCCGAGCGGTGATGTCACCCCTCCAGCCGCATCTCTCCTCACCCCTCCAGGAAGACCTCTCCCCACCCCTCCATCTGGACCTCTCCTCACCACTCCAGCCTCTGCTCTCCTCACCCCTCCAGCCTCTGCTCCCCTCACTCCTCCAGCCTCCCGCCACATCATACTCTGCTATCCACAGAGCCCCCTCTATACTCTGACACCCACAGAGCCGCCTGTATACTCTCCTACCCACACAGCCGCCTGTATACTCTGCTACCCACAGAGCTGCCTCTATACTCTGCTACCCACAGAGCCGCCTCTATACTCTGCTACCCACAGAGCCGCCTGTATACTCTCCTACCCACAGACCCGCCTGTATTCTCTGCTACCCACAGAGCCGTTTCTATATTCTGCTACCCACACAGCCGCCTCTATCTCTGCTACCCACAGAGCCTTCTCTATACTCTGCTACACACAGAGCCGCCTGTGTAATCTGCTAACCACAAACCCGCCTGTATACTCTGCTACCCACAGAGCCGCCTGTATACTTTTCTACCCAGAGAGCCGCCTGTATAATCTGCTACCCACAGAGCAGTCTGTATACTCTGCTACCCACAGACCCGCCTGTATAGTCTGCTACCCACAGAGCCCCATATATACTCTGCTAGCCACTCACCCGCCTGTATACACACAATTCATTTCACCGCGCTCCCGATGCAATTGCATCGGGCCTTTTTACTAGTACATTAGTAAAAGTCAGTTATAAATTACAGTCAATGGCTTCTACTCTTACCAGACCTTTGGCCTGTCAAAAGTCAATGCAGCCATGGACTCCCATTGAGATTCCCATTGGGTCACCTATAGAGACTTCCATTGGGTCTCTCATGAGGTCTCCCATCCAACCCCTGACCAAGGCTCTCACTGCTTAGCTTCAAGAGTCTGTCAAGGGCATGCACAATGGGTTTACAATGGCTGCTGACATGCTGGCTTCCCTTCTTGTGGGACTTTTGTATAGGCATACATTAGTAAAAGTCGTTTTAATTACAGTCAATGGCTTCCACTCTTACAGCCCTTTGGCCTGTCAAAAGTCAATGCAGCCATGGTCACCCTTTGGACATTCCCATTGGGTCACCCATAGAGACTTCCATTGGGTCTCTCATGAGTCTCCCATCCAGCCCCTGACCAAGGCTCTCACTGCTTAGCTTCAAGAGTCTGTCAAGGGCATGCACAATGGGTTTACAATGGCTGCTGACATGCTGGCTTCCCTTCTGTGGGACTTTTGTATAGCATACATTAGTAAAAGTCAGTTTTAATTACAGTCAATGGCTTCTACTCTTACCAGCCCTTGGCCTGTCAAAAGTCAATGCAGCCATGGACTCCCATTGGGTCACCCATAGAGACTTCCATTGGGTCTCTCATGAGGTCTCCCATCCAGCCCCTGACCAAGGCTCTCACTGCTTAGCTTCAAGAGTCTGTCAAGGGCATGCACAATGGGTTTACAATGCTGCTGACATGCTGGCTTCCCTCTGTGGGACTTTTGTAATAGGCATACATTAGTAAAAGTCAGTTTTAATTACAGTCAATGGCTTCTACTCTTACCAGCCCTTGGCCTGTCAAAAGTCAATGCAGCCATGGACTCCCATTGGGTCACCCATAGAGACTTCTATTGGGTCTCTCATGAGGTCTCCCATCCAGCCCTGACCAAGGCTCTCACTGCTTAGCTTCAAGAGTCTGTCAAGGGCATGCACAATGGGTTTACAATGGCTGCTGACATGCTGGCTTCCCATCTGTGGGACTTTTGTATAGGCATACATTAGTAAAAGTCAGTTTTAATTACAGTCAATGGCTTCTACTCTTACCAGCCCTTGGCCTGTCAAAAGTCAATGCACATGCTCCCATTGGACTCCCATTGGGTCACCCATAGAACTTCTATTGGGTCTCTCATGAGGTCTCCCATCCAGCCCTGACCAAGGCTCTCACTGTTTAGCTTCAAGAGTCTGTCAAGGGCATGCACAATGGGTTTACAATGGCTGCTGACATGCTGGCTTCCACTCTGTGGGACTTTTGTATAGGCATACATTAGTAAAAGTCAGTTTTAATTACAGTCAATGGCTTCCACTCTTACCAGCCCTCTGGCCTGTCAAAAGTCAATGCAGCCATGGTCTCCCATTGAAGTCCATGGCACCATAGCGACTTCTATTGGGTCTCTCATGAGGTCTCCCATCCAGCCCGTGACCAAGGCTCTCACTGTTTAGCTTCAAGAGTCTGTCAAGGGCATGCACATGGGTTTACAATGGCTGCTGACATGCTGGCTTCCATCTGTGGGACTTTTGTATAGGCATACATTAGTAAAAGTCAGTTTTAATTACAGTCAATGGCTTCCACTCTTACCAGCCCTCTGGCCTGTCAAAAGTCAATGCAGCCATGGTCTCCCATTGAGTCACCCATAGCGACTTCTATTGGGTCTCTCATGAGGTCTCCCATCCAGCCCCTGACCAAGGCTCTCACTGCTTAGCTTCAAGAGTCTGTCAAGGGCATGCACAATGGGTTTACAATGGCTGCTGACATGCTGGCTTCCCATCTGTGGGACTTTTGTATAGGCATACATTAGTAAAAGTCAGTTTTAATTACAGTCAATGGCTTCTACTCTTACCAGCCCTTTGGCCTGTCAAAAGTCAATGCAGCCATGGTCTCCCATTGAATTCCCATTGGGTCACCCATAGCGACTTCTATTGGGTCTCTCATGAGGTCTCCCATCCAGCCCTGACCAAGGCTCTCACTGCTTAGCTTCAAGAGTCTGTCAAGGGCATGCACAAGTGGTTTACAATGGCTGCTGACATGCTGGCTTCCCATCTGTGGGACTTTTGTATAGGCATACATTAGTAAAAGTCAGTTTTAATTACAGTCAATGGCTTCTACTCTTACCAGCCCTTTGGCCTGTCAAAAGTCAATGCAGCCATGGTCTCCCATTGAGATTCCCATTGGGTCACCCATAGAGACTTCTATTGGGTCTCTCATGAGGTCTCCCATCCAGCCCCTGACCAAGGCTCTCACTGCTTAGCTTCGAGAGTCTGTCAAGGGCATGCACAATGGGTTTACAATGGCTGCTGACATGCTGGCTTCCCATCTGTGGGACTTTTGTATAGGCATACATTAGTAAAAGTCAGTTTTAATTACAGTCAATGGCTTCCACTCTTACCAGCCCTCTGGCCTGTCAAAAGTCAATGCAGCCATCGACTCCCATTGGGTCACCCATAGAGACTTCTATTGGGTCTCTCATGAGGTCTCCCATCCAGCCCCTGACACAGGCTCTCACTGCTTAGCTTCAAGAGTCTGTCAAGGGCATGCACAATGGGTTTACAATGGCTGCTGACATGCTGGCTTCCCTTCTGTGGGACTTTTGTATAGGCATACATTAGTAAAAGTCAGTTTTAATTACAGTCAATGGCTTCCACTCTTACCAGCCCTCTGGCCTGTCAAAAGTCAATGCAGCCATGGTCTCCCATTGACATTTCCAATGGGACACCCATAGAGACTTCCATTGGGTCTCTCATGAGGTCTCCCATCCAGCCCCTGAACAAGGCTCTCACTGCTTAGCTTCAAGAGTCTGTCAAGGGCATGCACAATGGGTTTACAATGGCTGCTGACATGCTGGCTTCCCTTCTGTGGGACTTTTGTATAGGCATACATTAGTAAAAGTCAGTTTTAATTACAGTCAATGGCTTCCACACTTACCAGCCTTTTGGCCTGTCAAAAGTCAATGCAGCCATGGTCTTCCATTGAGATTCCCATTGGGTCACCCATAGAGACTTCTATTGGGTCTCTCATGAGGTCTCCCATCCAGCCCCTGACCAAGGCTCTCACTGCTTAGCTTCAAGAGTCTGTCAAGGGCATGCACAATGGGTTTACAATGGCTGCTGACATGCTGGCTTCCCATCTGTGGGACTTTTGTATTGGCATACATTAGTAAAAGTCAGTTTTAATTACAGTCAATGGCTTCCACTCTTACCAGCCCTCTGGCCTGTCAAAAGTCAATGCAGCCATGGACTCCCATTGGGTCACCCATAGAGACTTCTATTGGGTATCTCATGAGGTCTCCCATCCAGCCCCTGACCAAGGCTCTCACTGCTTAGCTTCAAGAGTTTGTCAAGGGCATGCACAATGGGTTTACAATGGCTGCTGACATGCTGGCTTCCCTTCTGTGGGAATTTTGTATAGGCATACATTAGTAAAAGTAAGTTTTAATTACAGTCAATGGCTTCTACCCTTACCAGCCCTTTGGCCTGTCAAAAGTCAATGCAGCCATAGTCTCCCATTGACATTCCCAATGGGGACACCCATAGAGACTTCTATTGGGTCTCTCATGAGGTCTCCCATCCAGACCCTGACCAAGGCTCTCACTGCTTAGCATCAAGAGTCTGTCAAGGGCATGCATAATGGGTTTACAATGGCTGCTGACATGCTGGCTTCCCTTCTGTGGGACATTTGTATAGGCATACATTAGTAAAAGTCAGTTTTAATTACAGTAAATGGCTTCTACTCTTACCAGCCCTTTGGCCTGTCAAAAGTCAATGCAGCCATGGTCTCCCATTGAGATTCCCATTGGGTCACCCATAGAGACTTCTTTCAAGAGTCTGTCAAGGGCATGCACAATTGGTTTACAATGGCTGCTGACATGCTGGCTTCCCATCTGTGGGACTTTTTATAGGCATACATTAGTAAAAGTCAGTTTTAATTACAGTCAATGGCTTCTACTCTTACCAGCCCTTTGGCCTGTCAAAAGTCAATGCAGCCATGGTCTCCATTACATCCCAATGGGGACACCCATAGAGACTTCTATTGGGTCTCTCATGAGGTCTCCCATCCAGCCCCTGACCAAGGCTCTCACTGCTTAGCTTCAAGAGTCTGTCAAGGGCATGCACAATGGGTTTACAATGGTGCTGACATGCTGGCTTCCCTTCTGTGGGACTTTTTATAGGCATACATTAGTAAAAGTCAGTTTTAATTACAGTCAATGGCTTCTACTCTTACCAGCCCTTGGCCTGTCAAAAGTCAATCAGCCATGGTCTCCCATGAATTCCCATTGGGTCCCATAGAGACTTCTATTGGGTCTCTCATGAGGTCTCCCATCCAGCCCTGACCAAGGCTCTCACTGCTTAGCTTCAAGAGTCTGTCAAGGGCATGCACAATGGGTTTACAATGGCTGCTGACATGCTGGCTTCCCATCTGTGGGACTTTTGTATAGGCATACATTAGTAAAAGTCAGTTTTAATTACAGTCAATGGCTTCCACCTTACCAGCCCTCTGGCCTGTCAAAGTCAATGCAGCCATGGCTCCATTGGGTCACCCATAGAGACTTCTATTGGGTCTCTCATGAGGTCTCCCATCCAGCCCCTGACCAAGGCTCTCACTGCTTAGCTTCAAGAGTCTGTCAAGGGCATGCACAATGGGTTTACAATGGCTGCTGACATGCTGGCTTCCATCTGTGGGACTTTTTATAGGCATACATTAGTAAAAGTCAGTTTTAATTACAGTCAATGGCTTCTACTCTTACCAGCCTTTGGCTGTCAAAATCAATGCAGCCATGGTCTCCCATTGACATTCCCAATGGGACCATAGAGACTTCTATTGGGTCTCTCATGAGGTCTCCATCCAGCCCCTGACCAAGGCTCTCACTGCTTAGCTTCAAGAGTCTGTCAAGGGCATGCACAATGGGTTTACAATGGCTGCTGACATGCTGCTTCCCATCTGTGGGACTTTTGTATAGGCATACATTAGTAAAAGTCAGTTTTAATTACAGTCAATGGCTTCTACTCTTACCAGCCCTTGGCCTGTCAAAAGTCAATGCAGCCATGGCCTCCCATGGGTCACCCATAGAGACTTCTATTGGGTCTCTCATGAGGTCTCCCATCCAGCCCCCTGACCAAGGCTCTCACTGCTTAGCTTCAAGAGTCTGTCAAGGGCATGCACAATTGGTTTACAATGGCTGCTGACATGCTGGCTTCCCATCTGTGGGACTTTTTATAGGCATACATTAGTAAAAGTCAGTTTTAATTACAGTCAATGGCTTCTACTCTTACCAGCCTTTGGCCTGTCAAAAGTCAATGCAGCCATGGTCTCCCATTGAGATTCCCATTGGGTCACCCATAGAGACTTCTATTGGGTCTCTCATGAGGTCTCCACCATCCCCTGACCAAGGCTCTCACTGCTTAGCTTCAAGAGTCTGTCAAGGGCATGCACAATGGGTTTACAATGGCTGCTGACATGCTGGCTTCCCATCTGTGGGACTTTTGTATAGGCATACATTAGTAAAAGTCAGTTTTAATTACAGTCAATGGCTTCCACTCTTACCAGCCCTTGGCCTGTCAAAAGTCAATGCAGCCATGGCGAATCCCATTGGTCACCCAAAGAGACTTCTATTGGTCTCTCATGAGGTCTCCATCCAGCCCCTGACCAAGCTTCACTGCTTAGCTTCAAGAGTCTGTCAAGGGCATGCACAATGGGTTTACAATGGCTGCTGACATGCTGGCTTCCATCTGTGGGACTTTTGTATAGGCATACATTAGTAAAAGTCAGTTTTAATTACAGTCAATGGCTTCCACTCTTACCAGCCCTCTGGCTGTCAAAAGTCAATGCAGCCATGGCTCCATTGGTACAAGAGACTTCTATTGGTCTTCATGAGGTCTCCCATCCAGCCCCTGACCAAGGCTCTCACTGCTTAGCTCAAGAGTCTGTCAAGGGCATGCACAATGGTTTACAATGGCTGCTGACATGCTGGCTTCCCTTCTGTGGGACTTTGTATAGCATACATTAGTAAAAGTCAGTTTTAATTAAGTCATCTTCATTACCACCCTTGGCCTGTCAAAATCACCATGCCCATGATCCCATTGGTCACCCATAGACTTCATGGCTCTCATGAGGTCCCATCCAGCCCCTGACAAGGCCTCACTGCTAGTTCAAGGTCTGTCAAGGATGCACAATGGTTACATGCTGTGACATGCTCTCCTCTGTGGACTTTGATAGCATCATTAGAAAGTCATTTAATTACAGTCATGGCTTCCACCACCCCTTGCTGTCAAGTCAATGCACATGGCTCCATTGGCTTCACCCATAGAGACTTCATTGGTCTTCATGAGTCTCCATCAGCCTGCCAAGCTCTCACTGCTTGCTCAAGAGTCTTCAAGCATCACAATGGTTTACAATGGTGCTGACATGCGGCTTCCATCTGTGGGACTTTTTATAGGCATACATTAGTAAAAGTCGTTTTAATTACAGTCAATGGCTTCTACTCTTACCAGCCCTTTGGCTGTCAAAAGTCAATACAGCCATTGGACCTCCCCATAGACTTCTATTGGGTCTCTCATGAGGTCTCCATCCACCCCTGACCAAGGCTCTCACTGCTAGCTTCAAGAGTCTGTCAAGGCATGCACAATGGGTTTACAATGGCTGCTGCATGCTGGCTTCCCATCTGTGGGACTTTTGTATAGGCATACATTAGTAAAAGTCAGTTTTAATTACAGTCAATGGCTTCTACTCTTACCAGCCCTTTGGCCTGTCAAAAGTCAATGCAGCCATGGTCTCCCATTGAATTCCCATTGGGTCACCCATAGAGACTTCATTGGGTCTCTCATGAGGTCTCCCATCCAGCCCCTGACCAAGGCTCTCACTGCTTAGCTTCAAGAGTCTGTCAAGGGCATGCACAATGGGTTTACAATGGCTGCTGACATGCTGGCTTCCCATCTGTGGGACTTTTGTATAGGCATACATTAGTAAAAGTCAGTTTTAATTACAGTCAATGGCTTCCACTCTTACCAGCCCTCTGGCCTGTCAAAAGTCAATGCAGCCATGGACTCCCATTGGGTCACCCATAGAGACTTCTATTGGGTCTCTCATGAGGTCTCCCATCCAGCCCCTGACCAAGGCTCTCACTGCTTAGCTTCAAGAGTCTGTCAAGGGCATGCACAATGGGTTTACAATGGCTGCTGACATGCTGGCTTCCCTTCTGTGGGACTTTTGTATAGGCATACATTAGTAAAAGTCAGTTTTAATTACAGTCAATGGCTTCTACTCTTACCAGCCCTCTGGCCTGTCAAAAGTCAATGCAGCCATGGTCTCCCATTGACATTCCCATTGGGTCACCCATAGAGACTTTTATTGGGTCTCTCATGAGGTCTCCCATCCAGCCCCTGACCAAGGCTCTCACTGCTTAGCTTCAAGAGTCTGTCAAGGGCATGCACATGGGTTTTACAATGGCTGTGACATGCTGGCTTCCCATCTGTGGGACTTTTTGTATAGGCATACATTAGTTAAAAGTCAGTTTTAATTACAGTCAATGGCTTCTACTCTTATCAGCCCTTTGGCCTGTCAAAAGTCAATGCAGCCATGGTCTCCCATTGGTCCCATGTCACCATAGAGACTTCTATTGGGTCTCTCATGAGGTCTCCCATCCAGCCCCTGACCAAGGCTCTCACTGCTTAGCTTCAAGAGTCTGTCAAGGGCATGCACAATGGTTTACAATGGCTGCTGACATGCGGCTTCCCTTCTTGGACTTTTGTATAGGCATACATTAGTAAAAGTCAGTTTTTAATTACAGTCAATGGCTTCCACTCTTACCAGCCCTCTGGCCTGTCAAAGTCAATGCAGCCATGGGCTCCCATTGGGTCACCCATAGAGACTTCATTGGGTCTCTCATGAGGTCTCCCATCCAGCCCCTGACCAAGGCTCTCACTGCTTAGCTTCAAGAGTCTGTCAAGGGCATGCACAATGGGTTTACAATGGCTGCTGACATGCTGGCTTCCCATCTGTGGGACTTTTATAGCATACATTAGTAAAAGTCAGTTTTAATTACAGTCAATGGCTTCTACTCTTACCAGCCCTTTGGCCTGTCAAAAGTCAATGCAGCCAGGTCTCCCATTGACATTCCCATGGGCACCCATAAGACTTCATTGGGTCTCTCATGAGGTCTCCCATCCAGCCCCTGACCAAGCTCTCACTGCTTAGCTTCAAGAGTCTGTCAAGGGCATGCACAATGGGTTTACAATGGCTGCTGACATGCTGGCTTCCTTCTGTGGGACTTTTGTATAGGCATACATTAGTAAAAGTCAGTTTTTAATTACAGTCAATGGCTTCCACTCTTACCACCCTTGGCCTGTCAAAAGTCAATCCCAGGCTTTGAATTCATGGGTCACCCAAGAGACTTATTGGTCCTCAGAGTCTCCCATCCACCCTGACAAGGCTCTCACGTTACTTCAGAGTCGTAAGGGCATGCACATGGTTTACATGGCTGCTACATCTGCTTCCCATCTGTGGGACTTTTATAGGCATACATTATAAAGTCAGTTTATTACAGTCAAGGTTCACTTTACCAGCCTGGCCTGTCAAAAGTAATGCACCATGCTCCCATGGGCACCCTAGAGACTTTATGGGTCCTCAAGGTTCCCATCCAGCCCTGACCAAGGCTCTCATGCTTAGCTTCAAGAGTCTGTCAAGGGCATGCCATGGGTTTACAATGGCTGCTGCAGCGCTTCCCATCTGTGGGACTTTTGTATAGCAACATAGAAAAGTCAGTTTAATTACATCAATGCTTCCTCTTACCAGCCCTCTGCCTTCAAAATCAAGCAGCCATGTCCCCATTTCCGGGTCACCCATAGAACTTCATGGGTCTCTCAGAGTCTCCCATCCACCCTGACAAGGCTCTCACTGCTTAGCTTCAAGATCTGTAAGCATGCACATGGGTTTACATCTGCGACATGCTGCTCCCATCTGTGGACTTTTGTATAGGCATACATTAGTAAAGTCATTTAATACGTCAATGCTTCACTTACAGCCTCTGGCTGTCAAAAGTCATGCAGCCATGACTCCCATGGCACCCTAGAGCTCATTGGTCCTCATGAGTCTCCCATCCAGCCCCTGACCAAGGCTCCACGCTTGCTCAGGTCTGTCAAGGGATGACAATGTTTACAATGGTGCTGACAGCGGCTTCCCTCTTGGGACTTTTTATAGGCATACATTAGAAAAGTCAGTTTTAATTACGTCAATGCTCTCTCTTACCACCTTGGTTCAAAATCAATGCAGCCATGTGGATCCATTGTCAAGAACTTCTATTGGGTTCTCATGAGCTCCCATCCAGCCCCTGCAAGGCTCTCATGCTTAGCTTCAGAGTCTTCAGGCATCACAATGGGTTTCAATCCCCCCCCCCCCCCCCGGTCCCATTAACCCATGCACCAGGCTCAATTGGTCCCATAGCCCATGCCCTCCAAGCTCTACGGCCTCAAGGCTTCAGGCTCCAAGGTTCAAGGCGCAGGCATGCTGT
>JARQOC010000448.1:0-79688 GCA_033576535.1 Allobates femoralis | reverse complement strand
CATCTCTCATCTGAACCCTGCAATGTGGGCAGTAATAAGAGTCTCCACCAGGGGGCGCTGGAGAGAGGCAGAGAACCTGCTCCATTGGGATGAATGGATGATCACATGACTCCTCATCTCCTGTAATAATCACTGCGGCTCCTGTAATTCCTGACTGTCAGCTCTGTTATACAATGTGATGCTATAACTGCACATTACACAGAGCAGCCCTGCCTGCAGCCTCCTAATGGGTAATGAGACAGCCATGATTACACTGCTTAGTGATGACACATCCTTAATAGTTCTTGTGCCGCTGTACAGTGATGATCGTGAGAATCCGCCATGAAATCACTGCGTATTTATATAGAGAAAGGTGAGCTGTGTTACCGCCGAGCGCCACTAGATGGCGGCAGAGCACAGGCCGGCGCTCACTGCAGTGCACAGGATCACGTGCCGCGCCCACCCGCCAGGCCCCGCCCTCCACCATGGCCCCGCCCTCTCCGGCTTCATCCATAGCTGGATCATGGGGCTTCTTGCCCGGAGATGGGCACTTCCGGTGATCCCCAGTTTCCGGGGCTGCAGTCCCCTGTGGCTCCAGCCCCAGTCATCAGCCCTGGAGAGCACAGTGCTGCACATTGCTCTGATTGGTGCCTGTGATCACTGATTTACACTGTTTGCTGATTGATCATTTACAGTCTCCACCTTTCATTTTCCATAGAGTCTGTGAGGAATGAAAGGTGGAATGTGATTGGCTGCTGAGGGCGGTGATCCGCTGTCATACATCATTGTCAGTGATCTGCTTGTGTCAGGAAAGATCATTTTATATAGAAATCAGAATAAATGTGATTTTCTGTCCACATACTTTTGGACCTCCCTGTATATGTATATATTGTGAAAAATCTCCTCCTTGTGGATTCCCTAAATAGATCTGGTTTGGGATCTTCTGTCTCCAGAGATGTTCAGCTGGGGAACGATGACCGGAGGAAGAAGGATCCGGAAGATCTCCAGATCCAGTGATGGGTGAAGAAGCTGCTGCCCCTGGAGGAAGATTACAAGATCCCCCAGATCCATTCTGCGGCCCTGGAAGATGATGACTCTGATAACAAAGCGATGATCCTGCTGGTGGGACAGGACTCAACTGGGAAGACCACCTTCATCCGGTATGTGCTGCCTAGAGGGGGCCGTAATGAGGCGGATGGGATTATAGGGGTCTCACATTGGTGGCCAATGTCCATCCATCCTATAGGGGGTCCGTCCTGTACATGTGGCCATAGGGGGGGCCTAATATTGGTGGCCAATGTCTATCCATCCTATATGAGTTCTATCCTTTACATGTGGCCATAGGGAGGGGGTTTCACATTGGTGGTCAATATCCACCCATCCTATACGGGTCCATCCTGTACATGTGGGAATAAGGGGGTTCTAACATTGGTCAGTATCTATCCATCCTATAGGGGGTCTGTCCTGTACATGTGGCTATGGGGTGGTCTCACATTAGTGGTCAATATCCATCCATTCTATATGGGGTCCATCTTGTACATGTGGCTATAGGGGGGTCTAACATTGGTCAATATCCATCCTATAGGGGTCCGTCCTATACCTGTGGCTATAGGGGCGGGTCTAACCTTGGTGGTCAATATCTATCCATCCATCCTATAGGGGTTCCGTCCTATATGTGTGGCTATAGGGGCGGGTCTAACATTGTTGGTCAATATCCATCCATCCTATAGGAAGTCTGTGCTGTACATGTGGCTATGGGGGGGTCTAACATTTGTGGTCAGTATCCATCCTATAGAGAGGTCTGTGCTGTACATGTGGCTATAGGGGGGTCTAACATTGGTGGTCAATATCTATCCATCCTATAGGGCAGTGATGGCGAACTCCAGGCCTCGAGTGCCACACACAGTCCAGGTTTTCAGGATTTCCATAGAGTTTGACAGTTGGTAATTTGATTGCCAACTGTCAAATGCAATGGAAATCCTGAAAACCTGGACTGTGTGTGGCACTCGAGGCCTGGAGTTCGCCATCACTGCTATAGGGGGTCCGTCCTGTACGTGTCGCTATAGGGGGGGTCTAACATTGGTGGTCAATATCCACCCATCCTATAGGAAGTCTGTGCTGTACATGTGGCTATAGGGGGGTTTAACATTGGTGGTCAATATCCATCAATCCTATAGGGGGTCCGTCCTGTACATGTTGCTATAGGGGGTCTCAAATTGGCGGTCAATGTTCACCCATCTTATAGGGGGTCTGTCCTGTACATGTGGGAATAGGGGGGTCTAACATTGGTCAATATCCATCCATCCTATAGGGGGTCTGTCCTGTACATGTGGCTTTGGGTGGGTCTCACATTAGTGGTCAATATCCATCCATTCTATATGGGGTCCATCTTGTACATGTGGCTATAGGGGGGTCTAACATTGGTCAATATCCATCCTATAGGGGTCCGTCCTATACGTGTGGCTAAAGGGCGGGTCTAACCTTGGTGGTCAATATCTATCCATCCTATAGGGGGTCCGTCCTATACGTGTGGCTATAGGGGCGGGTCTAACATTGTTGGTCAATATCCCTCCATCCTATAGGAAGTCTGTGCTGTACATGTGGCTATAGGGGGGTCTAACATTTGTGGTCAGTATCCATCCTATAGAGAGGTCTGTGCTGTACATGTGGCTATAGGGGGGGTCTAACATTGGTGGTCAATATCTATCCATCCTATAGGGGGTCCGTCCTGTACGTGTGGCTATAGGGGGGTCTAACATTGTTGGTCAATATCCATCTGTCCTATACGTGTGGCTATGGGGGGTCTAACATTGGTGGTCAATACCTATCCATCCTATAGGGCGTCCGTCCTATACGTGTGGCTATGCGGGGGTCTAACATTGGTGGTCAATACCTATCCATCCTATAGGAAGTCTGTGCTGTACATGTGGCTATAGGGGGGTCTAACATTTGTGGTCAGTATCCATCCTATAGAGAGGTCTTTGCTGTACATGTGGCTATAGGGGGGTCTAACATTGGTGGTCAATATCTATCCATCCTATAGGGGGTCCGTCCTGTACGTGTGGCTATAGGGGGGTCTAACATTGGTGGTCAATATCTACCCATCCTATAGGAAGTCTGTGCTGTACATGTGGCTTTAGGGGGGTTTAACATTGGTGGTCAATATCCATCAATCCTATAGGGGGTCCGTCCTGTACATGTTGCTATAGGGGATCTCAAATTGGCGGTCAATGTCCACCCATCTTATAGGGGGTCTGTCCTGTACATGTGGGAATAGGGGGGTCTAACATTGGTCAGTATCCATCCATCCTATAGGGGATCTGTCCTGTACATGTGGCTATGGGGTGGTCTCACATTGGTGGTCAATATCCATCCATTCTATATGGGGTCCATCTTGTACATGTGGCTATAGGGGGTCTAACATTGGTTAATATCCATCCTATAGGGGTCCGTCCTGTACGTGTGGCTATAGGGGCGGGTCTAACATTGTTAGTCAATATCCATCCATCCTATATGCGGTCCATCTTGTACATGTGGCTATAGGGTGGGTCTAACATTGGTCAATATACATCCTATAGAGGTCTGTCCTGTACGTGTGGCTATAGGGGCGGGTCTAACATTGGTGGTCAATTTCCATCCGTTCTATATGGGGTCCATCTTGTACATGTGGCTATAGGGGGGTCTAACATTTGTGGTCAGTATCCATCCTATAGAGAGGTCTGTGCTGTACATGTGGCTATAGGGGGGGTCTAACATTGGTGGTCAATATCTATCCATCCTATAGGGGGTCCGTCCTGTACGTGTGGCTATAGGGGGGTCTAACATTGTTGGTCAATATCCATCTGTCCTATACGTGTGGCTATGGGGGGGTCTAACATTGGTGGTCAATACCTATCCATCCTATAGGGCGTCCGTCCTATACGTGTGGCTATGCGGGGGTCTAACATTGGTGGTCAATACCTATCCATCCTATAGGAAGTCTGTGCTGTACATGTGGCTATAGGGGGGTCTAACATTGGTGGTCAGTATCCATCCTATAGGAAGTCTGTGCTGTACATGTGGCTATAGGGGGGTCTAACATTGGTGGTCAATATCTATCCATCCTATAGGGGGTCCGTCCTGTACGTGTGCCTATAGGGGGGTCTAACATTGTTGGTCAATATCCATCTGTCCTATACGTGTGGCTATGGGGGGGTCTAACATTGGTGGTCAATACCTATCCATCCTATAGGAAGTCTGTGCTGTACATGTGGCTATAGGGGGGGTCTAACATTTGTGGTCAGTATTCATCCTATATAGAGGTCTGTCCTGTACATGCGGCCATGAGGCTGTTCTAATCTCTGTACAAAATAATCCAGGGACATTAGGGGCTTTTTGGGTTGTTTCACCCAGAGACCTATGTTAACTCGGTACCCGGGCTTTACTGTAAAGGGGATGTCGCTGGTGGCCCGCCCGGCCCGTAGCCCTGGTGGTCAGCTTAAAATTGGGGAACAAGGGAATAAATGTCTTGTGACGCCACCTGCAGTTCTGGTGATGCTCACCAGCGCCGCTGTCAGACCGCCGGGGACGATGGTATTGCAGCTTGATGGATTAGCTCCCTGCAGGCGGGGCAGGTCCCCGGGGCAGTGCTGCTACTGAACTGATCTGCGTGGTAGCAGTTGTGTTATAACTTTACGGAATAAAACACTGGAGGCTGATGTGTCTGTACGGGTACTTTACTGGAAACCGGTGATGATGGAGTACAAGTCCACAGTTACACAGTCTTAGCAGGTAGCTGGCCGGGTAGTCTCTGAGGAGGAGAACGTCTCTTTGAGGCTCCCAGAGAGAACCTTCTGCTTTCTTTCACTGTCCCGTTACTTTCCTTGCGCCTCCTTACTTCCTTGCGCTGCCCTGCACAGCTCGCTTGTCTACCAGGCCCGGCAGGTGCTATGAGGTACTCTTCTTCTCTTCTAAGGGGCTCAACCCTGTTTGGACAGGGGAGTCGGGGCTATTATATTGGCTCACAACCTACCAGTGTTGGCAGCTCAGGGTTTGGCTCCTGCACCGCAACTCGGAGCCGGTTCTCCGCTGTGGACCAGGATTCCCCCGGACTGTAGAGGGTCTGGCACTGGGTCTCCTCCCTCCGTCTGGGTCGCCGTCTCTTCCATGCGCCCTTCCTGGAGGTCCCCTTTAGGGTCATTCCATGTCAAGTGATCCAAAAATGAATATTTTTTTTCCCTGACGTCCTCAGATTTTTTAAATTTTTTTTCTATATGAAGAACAACTTTAGTTAATTACAAAAAAAAAGTTTTGAATTTTTTTCTTTATCAGTTAATTTTTTACAGATTTTTAAAGTTTTAAAAAAGTGCGAATTTTGGCCTGGTATGGCTTTACATTTTCTATCATATCTCGGGCTAGAAATAAGATAGAGAAACAAAATAAACACCAATCTACTCAGAACTGTCCAGGCTTTCATCAGATATGTCACAAGAGGATCTTTGTTAATATTTTACCAATGTGATCGCAAGCGCAAAACTTTAAAACGCATTTCTGAAAAATCGGCGCGCTTTAAATATTTCAAAAACTGCCCATGTGTCTGCATTGCTCTTAGCCACATCTGTACCAAATTTCAAGTTGGGATCGCAATGGGATCATATTTTAACATATTTTACTAGTAATAGCGTCAATGGGTCATTCCATATCAAGTGATCTAAATATGAATATTTTTTTTTACCTGACGTCTTTAGATTTTTTTTTTTTTTTCCTTTATGAAGTACTACTTTAGTTAATTACAAATTAAAAGTTTAGAATTTTTTTCTTCATCAGTTAATTTTTTACAGATTTTTAAAGTTTAAAAAAAGGGTGAATTTTGGCCTGGTATGACTTTACATTTTTTTATCTCAGGCTAGAAATAAGATAATGAAGTGGGAGAGGCATCATTTTACTCAGAACGGTAACAGCTTTCATTTGAGATGTTACAAGACTATGTTTCTTTATATCAAATTCAAACTATTGAAGGGCAATTGTGAAAAAATGACTGATTGTGTTCTTGGTGATTTTTGAATTGACACTATAATAGTTAAATATTTTGCACTTAGGTCCAATGAATGCGTCCATGGGGTCAAGCTGGGACAGAGTCATCACAAATTAGACTTATTTGCAGATGACCTGCTACTTTACATCTCCCAGCACCTGGTCTCCATCCCTTCAGTCTTAATGGAGTTTGAACGGTTCGGACAATTGAGCAACTTTAAAGTGAATTGCTCCAAAACCGAGGCACTCAATATTTCTTTGCCTGGAGAATTGGTTTCTCATCTATCTAAACAGTACCCATTTAAATGGAAAGTAGAAGCCATTAAGTACTTGGGAGTCCTTATACCAAAAGATCTTAAACAAATATTCAATTTAAAATATCAACCCCTTTTGACTAACGCGGAATCGGCATTTACCTCCTATAGACAATTAAAGCTATCCTGGTTCGGGAGAATAAACGTAGTCAAGATGGATGTCTTGCCCCGACTCTTATATACTTTTCAGACAGTTCCTGTTCTATTGGATAGAGGCTTCCTCTCCAAAATGCAATCTATGATCCTTAGATTTGTCTGGGGGGGCAAGAGGTCCAGATTGCGAATGAATATCCTATCCTTGCCCAAGACCAGAGGAGGGGTTGGACTACCCAACATGCGAGCGTACTTTGTGGCTTCCTCTCTTGTTAGAGCTCTAGATTGGCATTATCATGCGTCCTCCAAGAAATGGGTAGGGGTGGAGCAAGAGGGTTTGGGGATTCCGCTGAAACACCTGCTTTGGATTTCCCCTAAAGACTCCACAGACCTAGTACCTTTGACAGACATGACCAGAAACACCTTGAAGGTATGGCACCTAGTGACGAAAACCCTCCGCTTAAACGACAGACTTAGCCCTTTGACTCCCCTTTTTTCCAACCCATCTTTCCCACCCAGATTTGACAGGCAGAGATTTTTATGTTGGCGGATTGTGGATGACACCCGAGTAGGACAGACTCTGTCCAGTGGTGGTTTGCCCCCGATGGCAGAGCTACAACTCAAAGAACCTACGAGACCTCTTAAGTGATTCGAATTTCTCCAATACAGAGCATACTTATATTCAGCTGAGCACTCTTGCAGGGTAAGATTAACGCCCAACGTATTGGAGAGGTTATTCCAACTGGAGGCTCCACCGAGGCGCAAAATATCAGTTCTATACCAGGCCTTAGGGTCCATGAGAGAGCAGGGCACCCTTTACTTCCAACGTGCTTGGGAGAGGGAATTGGGGTGTAGCATTTCAGAAGCTAATTGGCAGAAATGCTTTATATTTACTCACTCACTAGCTAGCGCTTGTTCTGCACAAGAAAGAAGCTATAAGCTGCTCACTAGATGGTACTTGTGCCCGACGACACTCCGGAACATGTTCCCTGGAACCCCTGATACCTGCTGGCGCTGTGGGGAAGAGAAGGGTACAATGATACACATTTGGTGGAGTTGTGGGGAAATCCAGTGGTTCTGGTCTGAGGTTTTCAATGCATACGCCCGGATAACAGGTAAACAAGCCGAATGCTGCCCAGAATCGGCAATGTTATCCATTTTTCCAGGTCCTATTGGGCTACAGAAGAGGGATATTCTCCGCTTTTGCATCTCGGCTGCTCGTGCTGTGATCCCGAGGTTCTGGAAATCAAGCCGGGCTCCATCTCTATTTGATTGGTTCAAAGAATTGATGGACATATATCGAATGGAGGAGCTCGCAGCTGATGCGTCGGGATCTCGGAACAAATTCTTAGGGATTTGGGTTGAATGGATTCTTTTTCACGACTCTGCAGAATTTAGGAGTATCTTTTCCAGCACAGATAATATGGCTCGACCTCTGGCTGATGGGGAGCCAGTGGGATGAGTACCCCTTCTCCTTCCCATACCTCACCCGTCCCCCCCCCTCCTTTTTTTCTTTTTTTCTTACGTGGCTTTTCTTTCCCAGTATAACTTTTTCTAATGGTTTTTGCTTCTCTTCTCTCTCTCTTCTTTTCTATCTCTCTTTTCTTCCCATCTGATACATTCAGTCTAGGTATTTCCTTTCTATACCTATACCTTCAGAATTCTAGTGAACATTAGACAGGTATCGGAAACTCTGAGCTGTGAGTAGATCATTAATATTTCGGCCTTCCTTTCCGGTACACCAGTCGATAGACTATTCCAACTAGGCCTCAACGGTCAAAATGACCCACTTACGTGGTCAACCTGTTAGAAGGGGCCAAGTGATAAAAATCATTCTGATGGGGCTGCTTGTCCCCTTGACATCAGAACATCTCAAAACCCTGAGAAAGGTTGTATACTTGAGTGTTTGGAATTATATTTAGATTGTAGTATATATTGCACCAGAGATAAGCGCAAAAGTAAATTTGCAGCTTATCTTAAAGTTACTAATAACTTTGTGAATTCTCTTTTTGTATATTTTATATGTCTCAAGATTTTGTTAAAAGATTGAATGTATGTCTTTCATATGTTTTTTCAAAATTTAATAAAAATGAGATTAACCATAGTTAAATATTTTAAAATATGATCCCATCACGATCCCAACTTGAAACTTGGTACAGATGTGGCTAAGAGCATAAAAGACACATGGGCAGTTTTGGAAAATTTTTATTAAAACGTTTTTTCGGAAATGCGTTTCAAAATGTTGCGTTTGCATTCGCATGGGTAAAAAATTAAAATTAACAAATATACTCTTGTGACATATCTGGTGAAAGCCTGGAGAGTTCTGAGTAGAATGGTGTTTATTTTGTTTCTCTATCTTATTTCTAGCCCGAGATAAAAAAATGTAAAGTCCTACCAGGCCAAAATTCACCCTTTTTTTAAACTTTAAAAATCTGTAAAAAATTAACTGATGAAGAAAAAAATTCCAAACTTTTAATTTGTAATTAACTAAAGTAGTACTTCATAAAGGAAAAAAAAAAAAAAAATCTAAAGACGTCAGGTAAAAAAAAATATTCATATTTAGATCACTTGATATGGAATGACCCATTGACGCTATTAATAGTAAAATATGTTAAAATATGATCCCATTGCGATCCCAACTTGAAATTTGGTACAGATGTGGCTAAGAGCAATGCAGACACATGGGCAGTTTTTGAAATATTTAAAGCGCGCCGATTTTTCGGAAATACGTTTTAAAGTTTTGCGCTTGCGATCACATGGGTAAAATATTAACAAAGATCCTCTTGTGACATATCTGGTGAAAGCCTGTATAGTTCTGAGTAGAATGGTGTTTATTTTGTCTCTCTATCTTATTCCTAGCCTGAGTTATGAGGAGAAACGTAAAGGCAGGCAACAGCGAAATTCACACTTTTTCCGAACTTTGAAAATCATTTAAAAAAAAAAAAAATTTTTTTTTAAATTTTTCTCTTCACATTTTGCATTGTCTGACATGCTATTATCAAATAACAAAATCTCAAAAGAATTAAAAATATAGAGGTAATAATCATTGGTTCACTTGACATGGAATGACCCTTTAGGGCTTCCTCCCTGCTACGCTCCTCAGGCTAGACTAGATCTGCCTCTTAGCTTCCTGCTTCTCCCTACACTAACTCTCCTCCCACCAGGACCGGTTACCCTCGTAACGGGTGGCCTATTGGTCCCCTAGTCTAGGTGTAGGGATGCCGGGATGGGAGCCTCAGGTCGACGTTACACTCCCCAATGACAGGAACACTTCACACTCTGTTGTGGGTGCAGTACCCCTACTGTGGCGCACTGACCAGTGGGGCACCACAGGGTTTATTCAATGTTTCCAGTTCCACAACAATTACAATATCTCTGCCTGCTGTTTACTCCAGACCTGTGCCCTTGTCACAGCTGCGAGTTTGCTACAGTTGAGTCCAGTCTACACCATCCTCTATGAGCTCAGATTTCAGATTTGAGCCATTTTACCTGCGCTGATACATTGTAGCAAACAATCTGTGCTCATAGCTTTGACTCACAAACTGGACGCCGTTGTAACAAACTCTCAGCTCTGAGAATTCTGAGGTCGGGATGGGGGTTTTCACTCACTGACAGCAAGCAGATGTTACAATGATGATGAGTTCAATGTGATAGAAAGTCCCAGATCTTCTCTTTATACAAAGATTCGGCTTTATTTGTAGAAATCGTGACGCCCCTCGAGCTGCTTGTATCGGTGTCACAGCCTTATAATAGTATAATCATTATTCTTATAGCACCAACATATACCGCAGCACTTTCCATTCACAGAGTGCACAGGGGGCGCCTGCTATAAATCATGGGTGCAGTAAATTCAGCTGATGTCCCATGTTACACAGGACGGCCCACCACAGGGGAACTTACAGGGGGGAAAAGTAACAATTTGCCCCAAATCAGGGTTTTCGATCTACTATGGATTGAAATGGTCTCTGTCATTTCACTAACGTAACCTAGATCAATAGTATAGAGCAAATATAAGAAACTTTGTAACACATCCTATAGGAGAAATCTGCTTCTTTCTCCACTTTTGAGCCTTTTCTTGTCTTTTCCCTGAATTCCCATGAAAATAAATGGCATAAATCTGTCTTGGTCCAACTAGATGGACTGTGGTCTAACTGAGGGATCAGTTTACAGCTGCACATTGAAGTTTTGTGGGGGAGAGAGGCAGACACACATACAAAAATGATATGTTTAATGTCACGCTGGTGCTGGATTCACAGCTGCACTGCTCAGTACTGTTCTGTATTGTAATCTATGCTGCCATGTCCATTTTTTCTTTTTAACGTATCCCAGAGCAGAGTTCACAGCTTGAATGCTTAGTACTGCTGCGTATGATCCTCCATGCTCCTACTGTTTAGTAAGTGAATTATTTCACCCTACAGATAAATTCACAGTCGTACTGCTGTACAATGTCCCCTTGTTTTGCTATATTTTTTTTAGTAAGCCTTTATCTTGCCTCAGTGCTGGATTCACAGCTACAATGCCCAGCAGAGGTTTTTTTTTATTACCGTATATACTCGCGTATAAGCCGAGTTTTTCAGCCCAAAATTTGGGCTGAAAAGTCCCCCCTCGGCTTATACGCGAGTATAAGGCTTCCCCCGGAGGTATACAGGCCCCCCCCCATCAAGATTCAGGGCCCCCCCCCTTGCGCGGCACACCTGTAAAGTAAAATCATACTTATCAGTGTCCTGTCGCGCCGTCCCCGCTGCCGACATGACGATCCCGGGCTTCATTCCGCGTCTTCCGCCTTCCTATGGTCGCGGGCAATGACGTCATTGCCCGCGACCAAATGAAGCCGGAAGACGCGGAATGAAGCCCGGAATCGTCATGTCGGCAGCGGACACGGCGCGACAGGACACTGATAAGTATGATTTTACTTTACAGTGTGCCGCGCAAGGGGGGGCCCTGATCATGATGGGGGCCTGTATACCTCGGGGCTGCTGTATACAGCCCTGGGCTGCTGCTGTATACACCCCTGGGGCTCTGCTGTATACACCCCTGGGGCTGGGTGTATACAGCCCTGGGGCTGCTGCTGTATACACCACTGGGGCTGCTGTATACTACCTAAGGGCTGCTGTATATACCTCTGGGCTGCTGTATATACCACTCGGGCTGCTGTATATACTACTGGGGCTGCTGTATACACCACTAGGGCTGCTGTATATACCTCTGGGGCTGTATATACCTCTGGGGCTGCTGTATACTACCATCTGGGGCTGCTGTATACTACCTCTGGGGCTGCTGTATACTACCACTGGGGCTGTATATACCACTGGGCGCTGTATACTACCTCTGGGGCTGCTGTATACTACCACTGGGGCTGCTGTATAGTACCACTGGGGCTGCTGTATAGTACCACTGGGGCTGTATACACCTCTGGGGCTGCTGTATACTACCACTGGGGCTGCTGTATACACCTCTGGGGCTGCTGTATACTAACCACTGGGGCTGCTGCTGTATATACCACTGGGGCTGCTGCTGTATACTGCCACTGGGGCTGCTGTCTGCTGTATACCACACTGCTGGGGGCTGTATACCTGTGCTGGGGTCCACCCTCGCTTATACACGAGTCAATAGGTTTTCCCAGGTTTTGGGGGCAAAAGTAGGGGGTCGGCTTATACACGGGTCGGCTTATACACGAGTATATACGGTATTTTTAAGCAATGGTTATTACTGCAAAAATTAGTATATTGCTGCCAAACCACATGCTATACTCTAGCTAGAATGTCCTCTAACACACTATAGCATGTTTTTTTGAGGTCTGTGACACACTGTAACGTCCGTGGTTTGATAGTCCGAGACACACTATAATGTTCGTAGTTTGACGGTCCATGACACATTATAATGTGTTGGTTTGAGGGTCTGTGACACGCTATACAAATATACAAATGTTATACCGCTATTATAATACTGCACCCCAATATCTCCTGGGGATCACCACCTTCTGTACTAAATATACAGTCACGATATAGGAGACTTGGATACACGGCTCAGACACATGGCGCAGACACATGGCTGGTTAATGTTAATGAACTTCTTTATTAATTTCATACAAGATCTCCCATGTAGTGATGAGCGAACGTTATCCAAACAAGTTTGCCAATTTCACATTCGGCACGTCTATGGTTACAGTCAGACTGCACCCCCCCCCACACGCAACACACACCACACACTTGGTGCCGCGGTTAAATTAGTGTAAAAATAAATAATTAAAAAAAAATAAATGGATTGGGGATCCCCTGCAATTTTGATACCAATAAAGATAAAGTGCTTGACTTAGGGGGTGCAGCAGGGCGACTCACTTGAAGCGACAGGAAGTACGAGGAGGCAGCGTCTTCACACGTGACAACCTGAATGGTTTATTCTCCTTCATAAGCCATTCCACAGCAAACTAACAGTGAAACACACAGACCCGCCCAGTGCTAACACCAGGCTCCACTATATGGGCCTGTCACCTGGCCCCTTGGGGAGGTATGTGGGTCCTGGACCCGCCCGTCTCTCCAGGACCCATAAGCCGGCCCCTTTTGAACTAAGAAAAACTCCCAGTGCTGACATGCACTAAGGAATATACGCCGGCTTATGTCACAGACAACTCTGTGACACATACCTCCCATCAATTATGCCATCCATCGCCCCCTTACAGGTGCTATACCCAACGTTTAACCGCCCCACCCAACGTTTAACCTCCCCACCCAACGTTTAACCGCCCCACCCAACGTTTACCCGCCCCACCCAACGTGTAACCTCCCCACCCAACGTGTAACCTCCCCACCCAACGTGTAACCGCCCCACCCAACGTTTAACCTCCCCACCCAACGTTTAATTTCCCCACCCAACGTTTAATTTCCCCACCCAACGTTTAATTTCCCCACCCAACGTTTAATTTCCCCACCCAACGTTTAACCCCCCCACCCAACGTTTAACCTCCCCACCCAACGTTTAACCTCCCCACCCAACGTTTAACCTCCCCACCCAACGTTTAACCTCCCCACCCAACGTGTAACCGCCTGCACCACCCAACGTTTAACCGCCCCACCCAAAATTAAACCGCGAACCCTCCCCACCCACGACGCGCGAACCCTCCTCTCCCCACCCAAGACGCGCAAACCCTCCTCTCCCCACCCAAGACGCGCAAACCCTCCCCACCCCACCCAAGACGCGCAAACCCTCCCCTCCCCACCCAAGACGCGCGAACCCTCCCCCCCCCACCCAAGACGCGCGAACCCTCCCCCCCCCACCCAAGACGCGCGAACCCTCCCCCCCCCACCCAAGACGCGCGAACCCTCCCCTCCCCACCCAAGACGCGCGAACCCTCCCCACCCCACCCAAGACGCGCGAACCCTCCCCGCCCCACCCAAGACGCGCGAACCCTCCCCGCCCCACCCAAGACGCGCGAACCCTCCCCGCCCCCACCCAAGACGCGCGAACCCCCTCCCCGCCCCACCCAAGACGCGCGAACCCTCCCCGCCCCACCCAAGACGCGCGAACCCTCCCCGCCCCACCCAAGACGCGCGAACCCTCCCCGCCCCACCCAAGACGCGCGAACCCTCCCCGCCCCACCCAAGACGCGCGAACCCTCCCCGCCCCACCCAAGACGCGCGAACCCTCCCCCGCCCCACCCAAGACGCGCGAACCCTCCCCGCCCCACCCAAGACGCGCGAACCCTCCCCCGCCCCACCCAAGACGCGCGAACCCTCCCCGCCCCACCCAAGACGCGCGAACCCTCCCTGCCCCACCCAACGTTTAACCCCTATGTAGAGTGCATTGGACACATATCATAACATATGATACATATTGATAAGAGATGTACAGATTATTTTCTTTTTTTGCTCAGTCTTGAGATACTGTTGCGTCAGTTTTGTTCGTTTTTTTTTTTAGAACTGCCCCTCCCCACCGTTTCACTTCCCCACCCCACCGTATCACCTCCCCACCCCGCGTTTCACCTCCCCACCCCACCGTTTCACCTCCCCACCCAACGTTTAACCGCCCCACCCAACGTTTAACCCGCCCCACTTAACGTTTAACCCGCCCCACCCAACGTTTAAACCGCCCCACCCCACCCCGCGTTTCACCTCCCCACCCCGCGTTTCACCTCCCCACCCCGCGTTTCACCTCCCCACCCCGCGTTTCACCTCCCCACCCCCCGTTTCACCTCCCCACCCCGCGTTTAACCGCCCCACCCAACGTTTAACCGCCCCACCCAACGTTTAACCGCCCCACCCAACATTTCACCGCCCCACCCCGCGTTTCACCTCCCCACCCAACGTTTAACCACCCACCCAACGTTTAACCGCCCCACCCAACGTTTAACCGCCCCACCCGTTTTAACCGACCTACCCCACCGTTTCACCTCCCCACCCAACGTTTAACCTCCCCACCCAACGTTTAACCTCCCCACCCAACGTTTAACCTCCCCACCCAACGTTTAACCGCCCCACCCAACGTTTAACTGCCCCACCCAACTTTTAACCGCCCCACCCCACCGTTTAACCTCCCCACCCAACGTTTAACCTCCCCACCTAACATTTAACCGGCCCACTTAACGTTTAACCGCCCCACCCGCGTTTCACCTCCCCATCCAACGTTTAACCGCCCCACCCAACGTTTAACTGCCTCACCCAATATTTAAGCCCTATGTAGAGTGCATTTGACACATATCATATCCTTCATATATGAATCTCTTCCTACACTTCTTTGATGAAAGAGATATACAGATTAATATTTTCTTTTTTTGCTCAGTCTTGAGATACTGTTGCGTCAGTTTTGGTTTTTTTTTGTTCTTGAGAACCGCCCCACCCACCGTTTAAACCTCCCCACCCCACCGTTTCACCTCCCCACTCAATGTTTCACCGCCCCACCCAACGTTTAACCCCTATGTAGAGTGCATTGGACACATATCATAGCCTCCTACACTGCTTTGATGAAAGAGATATAAAGATTAATATTTTGTTTTTTTGCTCAGTCTTGAGATACTGTTGCGTCAGTTTTGTTCTTTTTTTTTTCTTGAGAACCGTCCCACCCTTTGTTTAACCTCCCCACCCTTTGTTTAACCTCCCCACCCCACCATTTCATATCCTCACCCCACCGTTTCACCTCCCCACTCAATGTTTCACCCTTGTTATAAGTAATAGAAAAATCTTAAGTATGGTCCCATCTATTTTACATCACCAGCTAGAGTAAAGCAGACAGCTGCAGCCTGTAGGCTGCCTCTGTTTTGGATTACCAGCTAAGCTAAAGACACCAGCCCTCATCCCCCACTATCTTTTTCTAATTATTTTTACACTGCATTTCCGGACCCAGTCAGCAAATACTTACAGCAACCAAACACAGACATCGGCAAAGAGGGTGGAAGGGGCAAAGTCTGACGTTAACCAGTTACGAGGAATGGAGGCAAACCCGAAAACTAAAAGGTTCGCTCATCACTACACACCTGTAGAATTTCCAACCAGTCTTGTGGGGTAATAGTCATGTGGTCGTGATGATGTTGAAGGGCTTCGGACTCATGGAGACTGGTCCGTCAGCGCTCAGGAGAGGAAAAACTCCCAATGGAGGGAACCTCTAGGGAACCATGGCTGACGGACTGCCCTTCCCTTGGGCTTTGCTGGATGATGGCGGCACTGCCTTAGATCATTGTGTCGGCACAGCGACACCCCCGCTCTGGAGCAGTGATCTGTAGAAAGAGATAACAGAACTTGGTCACGGAGCCGCCAAATATTACATATCAAAGACGAGCAGACGATTTACTCCCGGTCACTACTGTATTATACTTCTCTTACCTGGAATTATATAAAGTCCCAAGATGATATGGGTATAGCCACAACTTGGTGATTGTTCTTTTTCTGTTTTGCATCCCTGTGTACAAAATACAGAATACACTTTAGAATCCTGCGCTAATTAATCTAATATCATAGTATATTTTTATAGGGGCTGTAATAGGTCCAAATCCTCTGCTGTCTGTCACTAGTTATCAATGTGAGTACCACTAGGGGGAGCAGTGTAGCCTGTACATTGTGGTGGATGAGAGCTCCCCCTAGTGGTGGCTGCAGGCAGTCAGGATGTCACCACCGTTGTGTGCAGGGGATTTAGACTGTTTCACAGCAATGGTCACTTCTGCTCTCGTCTTCCTGGAGAATCTCACCTGTAAACTGTTGTTATCTGCTCTAGTCATTAATCACAGTCTGCACTCGTTCCTGTTATAAGGATCTTGTGTTAGTGGTCCCACAATGTGATAGGTCTCTGGTGGGGGGTCACCGGTCACATCAGGAGAGGGGCGGACTCACTTTGTGAAGGCAGTACTTGTACCAATTATCCCATACACCAAAAAGTAAAACAAAAGGGCCAAGGAATCCCTAAGGACCAACAGCTACCTGACAGGGGGTGTCAGCACCCTAAATATACGTAGTGGCGCCCCCCACTACTACCACTACAGCATATCAAACAGATATGGCTTAAAGTGCACATTCAACATATAGATCAGGTGCAGATAAAGTACAGTTTCAAGCCACATTCATGCTATAGAGGGCAATTAAACATTGCATTAAGGTTTTAGGGTTGGTATTTATCCAAATGGATCCTTGGTGCCTGTTCACATGGCGCCTCGACACGTGTCCCAATAAGTTCATCAGGAGGCTGATACAGTATACGTGCCATTAGCTCATGATGCAAGTTGATAAAGAAATGATACAACCGGGGATCCTAGGACATATATGGTCCCTTATCTATAAAGTGCTTGCTCATATTATCTCCATCTCTCCAAATGCAACTACTTCAGGGTACAATCCTTCACCACCCAGTCTTTATCCTAATTCAGATTTACATGATGTTCAAATCCGATTTACCTCGTCACTCAATTATTAATCATGTCCCTTTAGGAGAAATTGGAAGGTCCTGCAGTGTGACACCGCTGTGGATCGCACGCCGATTATAAAAATATCGTCAGCATGGAATGATTGTTCAACCCAGAAGTGCCCGACAATGAAGACTTAGTCAAGTCACGCATGCGCAAATCATCTGGAGCGCATCGCTGGAACGCATCAACCCAGCAATAAGTTACTCCAGAGCCGTGGCACCATCTGCATCCGCCGATCGCTCAATGACATCAGACAGCCAATTACCAACAGGTATACTGATGTCCCATTCAGCGCTAGCTGCCCACACTCTGCGCACTGACCAGATCAACTTGCCTGGAGACAGGACAGTTAGACAGATTGCTCAACATTAACCGAATATCAAATTCAGACAGAGGAGTTGACTAATCAGTGTGTAGAAAGGGGTTACCCACCGCGGGTGATATTATGGCCTTTAAACAATTCATTAATAAATACAAAAATACAATGTGAGAATCACACCTGAAACCAGATAAAAAGTGGAGAAGTTCAGGATGGCGGCTGCAGCAAAACTGGAGCGATTCTCCAGGAAATCTGAAGGAGTTAAGGTGGGTGCTGGAGGAGAGGGTGCGAGTGGCCCAACAGTAGAGGAAGAGGATTCCCATTCAGAGGGAGAAGCTGGCACTACAGATAAGGCAGACCCGGCTGTGGGGGAAGCTGAAGGGAGCCCAGGAGAGCCTGTGTTGGAGGGAGAACCCACACTGAGGGATGTGTTTTGCCTGGTGTCCTCCTGCAAAAAGACACTGACCACTGTGGCTGAACAGGTTCACAGATTGCAGGGGGAGATCACCAACATAAATATAACCCTTAAAAAAGCAGATAAGCGCATGGCTGCAGTGGAGGAGAGAGTGGGAACAGCAGAGGATACTATTACAGCCATGCAAAAAGCTGAGAAAAGACACAGCCAGCAGCTAGCAGAGGTGATTGCAAAGAATGATGACATGGAGAACAGATCACGAAGGAACAATATCCGTATAGTGGGCATACCGGAAAAAGCAGAGGGGAGAGACCCCACTGGATTTGTAGAAACCTGGCTGAAAGCAAAGATTGGGGAACACTTCCTGACTAAAGTATTTGCAGTTGAGAGAGCCCACAGGGTCCCCACACAACCAAGACCACCAGGGGCGGAACCCCGCACTGTGCTGGCCAGGATCCTAAATTACCGAGACCGGGACATTATCCTGAGGAAAGCAAGAGATGCAGAGGATCTGACAATTAATGGGCAGCAAATTGAAATGTACCCAGACTATTCCCCAACGGTACAGAAGCAAAGGATGCAATTCAAGGGAGTTAAGAGACGCATGCGTGACATGGGGATACAGTACTCAATGTTTTTCCCAGCAAGGCTGAGAGTGATTGCTCTGGACAAAGTTCAGTTTTTTACGACACCAGAAGAGGCTGCCCATTGGCTAGATGCAAATGCTAAAAAGCTTAAAGTGACAGACGGCTGAGCTGTGGCCGTGGACGAGACTAAAAGTTAAGCAGTGGTATTCCCAAGTGTGCCACGGGAATTGGTCGAACTGTGCTTGTGTAGAGGACCAAATGGGTCTTATACCCAAGAGGCTATACTTTATAGCCCTCAGAGAAAAGGGGGACTTGTTTGACCCATTACGGGCTGTTTATCTTTGTTGATTCCAAGGATGGGGGCGGGAGGGCTGAGGGTGTATCCGGACAACTTCTGTAGTATTACAAGTTTGGGAGTGAGTCCGGATAGTGTTGGGATGTGCGGTTTATATCCTATTGTAAATTTATAGTGTATATCATATGTATGATAAGTTGCATAACGATTTTCTTTAAGGCGGGAGGAGGAAGGAGGATTGCAATCATAAGTTTCAAGGTACCGAGCAGATTGGGCGCTGGGTATTGGAGACCCACTCTCGGTGAGAGACGAAATGTTATGGGAAGGGAGGGGAGGAGTCAGGGGGGAAGGGGAAGGGGGGAGGGGGGCAGAATACTTTAGGGAAAGGGGGGAGGGAAAGACAGCACATGGCCTGGGACATATTGTACACAAACGATCATACCAGTGAATATGGGTGAATATATTAAGATATTAAGTTGGAATGTAAGAGGCCTCTCCGACGTGACCAGACGGACTACCATTTTACAACATATAAAAGACCAGAAACCGGCAGTGATTTGCTTAATGGAGACACATCTGGTAAAAGATACACAGGGGGTTCTACAAGGGCGGTGGATTGCAGAAGCGTATCATGCCACATACTCCACATACTCCAGAGGAGTGTCGGTACTGATTCCTATGACAACGAAGTATGAACACGTGGATCACCACACGGACACGGAGGGACAATATGTCATCTTGGTGTGCAGACTATGGGGGATACTTGTAGCTATTGTGGCTATGTATATACCTCTGCCGTACTCAAGTAAAAAAATCAGAGAAGTGATGGAATGGGTGGGACGACTTGGGAACATTCCACTCCTTTTAATAGGAGACTTTAATAATGTCCAAGACGATTTTTGGGACAAACACAAGTCTAACCCAGAAAGAACACAGAGCCACATAACACCATTCGGTACATACGTTGGGGAGCTGGGGTTGAGAGACCTATGGAGAGTGAGGAACGAAGAAACGCGGTGCTTCTCGTGCTATTCGTCAACTCACAATACTTTATCCCGCATAGATATGGCACTGGGTAACGAACAAATGGAGGCGATAGTAGCAAAGGTGGAATACCTGCCAAGGATAATATCAGACCATAAACCCATTTGTGTGTGTATCCAACGGGCGGAGTCTGGCATGAGGAGACTGGGGGGCTGGAGACTTCACCCGGCATGGCTGCGTTCGTTGGATATGAACAAGTTGTCCACAGAGGTTGCTGAATATTTTGATTTAAACGAGGGGAGTGCGGAGCCACAGATAGTATGGGACACTGGGAAGGCATACCTAAGGGGACTTCTCATTAGAGAAATTAGTCGTTGCAAAACAGAATCAAGACGGAAAGAAAAGGCAGTGGTAGAAACCTTGAGTGCGGCGGAGGCAGAGGTGATTAGAGCTGGTACACGGGAGGCTGGAGACAGGCTGAAGGAGGCACAAGAGAGGGTAAATCAATATCTACTGGAAAAGACACAGAAAAGGAGAGAATTTCAGAAGTCCACCTTTTATGAGGAGGGGGAAAGGGTGGGCCATATGTTGTCGGTGGTGGCGGCGGCCCAGAGGAGGACCCCATTCATATACTCCATTCAGAAGATGGATGGTGACCTGACTGTGAATAGTGTGGAGATAGGATCAGTCTTCACGGACTTCTATAGGGGTCTATACTCCTCTGGCTCGGACGCCACTGACGGGAATGTGGTATCGTACTTGCAAGGGGTTAAATTACCTAGATTGTCGACAATGGAAAGAGAGGGGTTGGAGGGACCACTGACAGTTGAGGAGTTGAGTGTAGCGCTGGCCTCAATGACTAACGACAGGGCTCCAGGAGGGGATGGTCTTCCGATTGAAATATACAAAAATATGGAGGAGGTGCTGCTGCCTAAACTTAGAGAAGTATTGGAAAGATCGAGAGAGGGGGGGGTGCTGCCCGCATCCATGAGAGAGGCGATTATCATAGTGATACCAAAGGAGGATAAGGACCTGAAACATCCAGACTCCTATAGACCAATCTCACTTTTGACATCAGATGTCAAACTCCTGGCAAAGGTGCTGTCTAACCGGTTGTCTGGGGTTGTCAATAAATTGATCCATCCGGACCAATCAGGCTTTATGCCGAGTAGGTCGACGGCAATTAATATAAGGAGACTCTATTTAAATATGCAGCTGCCGGTTGACAATGCCGGCCGGAGAGTGATAGCATCCTTGGACGCCCGCAAGGCATTTGATAGTGTGGAGTGGGGGTACTTGTGGGCGGTCATGGAAAAGATGGGCATTGGCCCACAATTTCTCTCATGGGTGAGGTTGCTGTACTCTCAACCAGTGGCCAGGGTACGGGTAAATGGGATACTGTCACAACGCATAGACTTATGTAGGGGCACGAGGCAAGGGTGTCCACTGTCCCCCTCCTGTTTGCCATAGCGGTGGAACCATTGGCGGCTGCGATACGAGATGCACAGGAGGTGGTAGGGTTCAGGTACGGGAATCTGGAGGAGAAAGTGGCTCTGTACGCAGATGACATCCTGCTGTTTTTGGAGGAACCGGGAGAATCCTTGGGTAGCGCCATGAGATTATTTGAGAGATTTGGAGATGTATCCGGCTTGCGTATTAATTGGACCAAGTCTACGCTGTTAGCTTTAGACGAAAGGCTGCCTAGTGATGTGGAAGCGGGGGGACTACGTATTGTGGATAAATTTAAATATTTGGGAGTATGGGTTTCAGCCCCAATTACGGAATACCTTACTATCAATCTGTCCCCTGTACTGGACCTTCTCAGGGCAAAGGTGGGAGCTTGGAGTAAACTATGCCTATCTGTGGTGGGCAGGATAAATCTAATTAAAATGGTTTTGATGCCAAAACTGCTATATATATTGCACAATGCTCCCCTCTGGGTCCCACAGAAGAGATTCAAACAGATTAACGCCATTTTTAGGAGCCTAATCTGGGGGAAAAAACAGGCACGTTTGAGGCTGGAGATCATGCAAAAACCTAAAGATGAGGGAGGTCTGGCATTGCCGAATCCATACCTCTACTTCTTGGCGGCTCAGGGACAACATGTGAGGGGATGGGCGCAGCGAGCAGAGGGTCCAGTGGTTCAAAGAGTACTGGAAAAGGTAATGGAGAAATGCCCGCTGGTGCAATGCTTAGAGGATGGTACCATGTACTTGGCGGGGAAACTAAATCCCACTCTGCTTCTATATCATAAGATATGGGAGAAACTGAAACAGGCGAGAGGCATAACACAGCTCACCAAATATTCTCCACTGTGGAACAATCATAACCTACAGGAGATACGAGAGATGGGATGTTTACATGAGTGGCAAAATAAGGGCATTGGATATGTGCATCAGATAATGGCTGGAAATAGCTTAAAATCATTTACACAACTGAGAGGTGAATTTGGACTAAGAGAATCGGGGATGTACCAATACCTGCAGATGCACCATGCCTTCCAGACACAACGAAAGGCTGGGAGATCTCTATACAAAAAGATATAGTGTTGGATTATGTATGTGGCGACGGACCTACGAGAGGAGTGATTTCCACGATGTATGGAGACTTGTTACATACATATTCGCTTCAATACCCGACACGGGCAAAAACAAAATGGGAGGCGGAAGTGGGAGTTATAGATGAGGACAAGTGGTCCTCCATTCTGGAGTGGGTTCCGAGTTTATCCCTCAATGAACCGGGCAGACTGTCCCAGCTATATCTGATATATAGAGTCTACCGGTCCCCTGCCTTTCTGTTTGGGGTGAATTTGAGACCCACATCAGAGTGTCCTAGATGTAAAATGGAAGGGGCTGGGATATATCATATGATGTGGACATGCTCGAGACTGTCAACATACTGGTTATTGATCATCAACAGGATAGAGGGGGCATATAAATGTGCTATACCAAGGGAACCAGTGGTGTGCCTGCTGGGCTACGTGGACGAGATTCGTGTGGACTCCAACTCAAAAATAGCCATCGCAAGACTGTTATTCATAGCAAGAAAACTAATAGCCAGATTCTGGATCAGGGAGGAACCTCCGTCCAGGAGAGAGTTTCTGACACAGGCAAGCTATGTCTCCAAGATGGAGAGTAACATATATCGCAGACGTGGGAGGGACAATGTATACACTAAGATTTGGTCTCCATGGCTAGAATATGGTACGTAGGAAGAGATGAATATATAAATGTAAATCGGGGGTGTATGAAGGAAAGAAGGAATGGAGGGAGGAAGATTGTATTGAGATATACTTTAAAAATTGTTGATATGATTTGTTACTGGCGATTGCTGTCTGGGAAGGGTGAGGGGGGAGGGAGGGGAGGGGGAAAGGGGCTTCAGAGATTTAATGACAAAATGTATATACTGGACATTTTCATGTATGTCTGATTATTTGTTCAATAAAAATTTATCTGATTAAAAAAAAAAAAAAAGTGGAGAAGTTGCCTCAATCTTTGCATTGTGTGTCTTTGTGCGCCACAGAAAGAGAAGAGAGGATGTGAGAACCAGAATTGTGGAAAAATGTTGACAATCTCAAGGCTACAAGTCCATCTCCAGAGATCTTGATGTTCCTTTGTCCACGGCGCACAACATAATCAGGAAGTTTACAACCTATGGCACTGTAGCAAATCTCTCTGGACATGGACAGCAGGGAAAAATTCATGCAAGGTTGTAACACAGGATAGCCCGGATGGTGGATGAAACCCAATCAAAATCCAAAGAAATTTAAACCGTCCTGCAGGCTCAGGACGCAACAGTGTCGGCGCAATACTATCCATCCACATGTGAGTGACATGAAACGCTATGGAGGAGACCCAGGAGGACCCACTGCTGACAAAGGCAGAAAAAAGCCAAAATGCACATAACCAAAATCCTTCTGGGAAAGCGTCTTGTGGACAGATGAAGCAAGATGGAGCAGTTGGGTAAAGCGAATCATTCTACTGTTTACTGAATATGGAATGAGGCCGAAAAAGAAAAGAACACAGGACCTACAGTCACATATTGGGTAGGGCAGAGGAAAGAGCACAGGATCTACAGTCACATATGGGGGAGGGCAGAGAAATGAGCACAGGACCTACAGTCACATATGGGGGAGGGAAGAGAAAAGCACAGGACCTTCAGTCACATATGGGGTAGGGCAGAGAAAAGAGCACAGGACCTACTGTCACATATGGGGGAGGGCAGAGAAAGAGCACAGGACCTATAGTCACATATGGGGTAGGGCAGAGGAAAGAGCACAGGACCTACAGTCACATATGGGGGAGGGCAGAGAAAAGAGCACAGGACCTACAGTCATATGGGAGACGTCAGAGGTAAGAGCACAGGACCTACAGTCACATATGGGGTAGGGCAGAGGAAAGAGCACAGGACCTACAGTCACATATGGGGGAGGGCAGAGAAATGAGCACAGGACCTACAGTCACATATGGGGTAAGGCAGAGAAAAGAGCACAGGACCTACAGTCACATATGGGGGAGGGCAGAGAAAAGAGCACAGAACCCACAGTCACATATGGGGGAGGTCAGAGAAAAGAGCACAGGATCTACAGTGACATATGGGGGAGGGCAGAGAAAAGAGCACAGGATCTACAGTGGCATATGGGGGATGGCAGAGAAAAGAGCACAGAACCAGTCACATATGGGGGAGATTAGAAGAAAGAACACGAGACATACAGTCGCATATCGGGTAGGGCAGAGAAATTAGCACAAGACCCTACAGTCACATATGGGGTAGGGCAGAGAAAAGAGCACAGGACCTACTGTCACATATGGGGGAGGGCAGAGAAATGAGCACAAAACCCTACAGACACATATGGGGGAGGGCAGAGAAAAGAGCACAGGACCTACTGTCACATATGGGGGAGGGCAGAGAAATGAGCTCAAAACCCTACAGACACATTTGGGGGAGGGCAGAGAAAAGAGCACAGGACCTACAGTCACATATGGGGCAGGGCAGAGAAAAGAGCACAGGACCTACAGTCACACGGAAGAGGTCAGAAAAAAGAGCACAGGACCTACAGTCATATGGGAGACGTCAGAGGTAAGAGCACAGGACCTACAGTTACATATGGGGAGGCAGAGAAAAGTGCACAGGACCTACAGTCACATATTGGGGAGGGCAGAGAAAATGGCACAGGACCGACAGTCACATATGGGGTAAGGAGAGAAAAGAGCACAGGACCTACAGTCACATATGGGGGAGGGCAGAGAAAAGGGCACAGGACCTACAGTCACATATGGGGAGGGCAGAGAAAAGGCACAGGACCTACAGTCATATATAGGGGAGGGCAGAGAAAAGAGCACAGGACTTACAGTCACATATGGGGGAGGTCAGAGAAAAGAGCACAGGACCTACAGTCATATGGGAGACATCAGAGGTAAGAGCACAGGACCTACAGTCACATATGGGGGAGGGCAGAGAAAAGGGCACAGGACCTACAGTCCTACAGTCATATATAGGGGAGGGCAGAGAAAAGAGCACAGGACTTACAGTCACATATGGGGGAGGTCAGAGAAAAGAGCACAGGACCTACAGTCATATGGGAGACATCAGAAGTAAGAGCACAGGACCTACAGTCACATATAGGAGAGGGCAGAGAAAAGGCACAGGACCTACAGTCACATATGGGGGAGGGCAGAGAAAAGATCACAGGACCTACAGTCACACGGAGGAGGTCAGAAAAAAGAGCACAGGACCTACAGTCATATGGGAGACGTCAAAGGTAAGAGCACAGGACCTACTGTCACACGGAGAAGGTCAAAAAAAAGAGCACAGGACCTACAGTTATATGGGAGATGTCAGAGTAAGAGCACTGGACCTACTGTCACATATGGGGGAGGGCAGAGAAAAGAGTTTACTTACCTATGCAGACTGCTCTGTGGGCCCATGGTTCAGTCCGGATCTTTTGACCGTCAAAGACTCTACATGTCATAACCAAAATCCTTCTGGGAAAGCGTCTTGTGGAAGATGAAGCAAGATGGAGCAGTTGGGTAAAGCGAATCATTCTACTGTTACTGAAATGGAATGAGGCTGAAAAAGAAAAGAACACAGGACCTACAGTCACATATGGGGGAGGGCAGAGAAAAGAGCACAGAACCCACAGTCACATATGGGGGAGGTCAGAGAAAAGAGCACAGGATCTACAGTGACATATGGGGGAGGGCAGAGAAAAGAGCACAGGATCTACAGTGGCATATGGGGGATGGCAGAGAAAAGAGCACAGAACCCACAGTCACATATGGGGGAGATTAGAAGAAAGAACATGAGACATACAGTCGCATATCGGGTAGGGCAGAGAAATTAGCACAAGACCCTACAGTCACATATGGGGTAGGGCAGAGAAAAGAGCACAGGACCTACTGTCACATATGGGGGAGGGCAGAGAAATGAGCACAAAACCCTACAGACACATATGGGGGAGGGCAGAGAAAAGAGCACAGGACCTACTGTCACATATGGGGGAGGGCAGAGAAATGAGCTCAAAACCCTACAGACACATTTGGGGGAGGGCAGAGAAAAGAGCACAGGACCTACAGTCACATATGGGGCAGGGCAGAGAAAAGAGCACAGGACCTACAGTCACACGGAAGAGGTCAGAAAAAAGAGCACAGGACCTACAGTCATATGGGAGACGTCAGAGGTAAGAGCACAGGACCTACAGTTACATATGGGGGAGGCAGAGAAAAGTGCACAGGACCTACAGTCACATATTGGGGAGGGCAGAGAAAATGGCACAGGACCGACAGTCACATATGGGGTAAGGGAGAGAAAAGAGCACAGGACCTACAGTCACATATGGGGGAGGCAGAGAAAAGGGCACAGGACCTACAGTCACATATGGGGGAGGGCAGAGAAAAGGGCACAGGACCTACAGTCATATATAGGGGAGGGCAGAGAAAAGAGCACAGGACTTACAGTCACATATGGGGGAGGTCAGAGAAAAGAGCACAGGACCTACAGTCATATGGGAGACATCAGAGGTAAGAGCACAGGACCTACAGTCACATATGGGGGAGGCAGAGAAAAGGGCACAGGACCTACAGTCCTACAGTCATATATAGGGGAGGGCAGAGAAAAGAGCACAGGACTTACAGTCACATATGGGGGAGGGCAGAGAAAAGAGCACAGGACCTACAGTCACACGGAGGAGGTCAGAAAAAAGAGCACAGGACCTACAGTCATATGGGAGACGTCAAAGGTAAGAGCACAGGACCTACTGTCACACGGAGAAGGTCAGAAAAAAGAGCACAGGACCTACAGTTATATGGGAGATGTCAGAGGTAAGAGCACTGGACCTACTGTCACATATGGGGGAGGGCAGAGAAAAGAGTTTACTTACCTATGCAGACTGCTCTGTGGGCCCATGGTTCAGTCCGGATCTTTTGGACCGTCAAAGACTCTACATGTCATAACCAAAATCCTTCTGGGAAAGCGTCTTGTGGACAGATGAAGCAAGATGGAGCAGTTGGGTAAAGCGAATCATTCTACTGTTTACTGAAAATGGAATGAGGCTGAAAAAGAAAAGAACACAGGACCTACAGTCACATATGGGGGAGGTCAGAGAAAAGAGCACAGAACCCACAGTCACATATGGGGGAGGTCAGAGAAAAGAGCACAGGATCTACAGTGACATATGGGGGAGGGCAGAGAAAAGAGCACAGGATCTACAGTGACATATGGGAGAGGGCAGAGAAAACAGCACAGAACCCACAGTCACATATGGGGGAGATCAGAAAAAAGAACACGGGACATGCAGTCGCATATCGGGTAGGGCAGAGAAATGAGCACAAGACCCTACAGTCAAATATGGGGGAGGGCAGAGAAATGAGCACAAGACCCTACAGACACATATGGGGTAAGGCAGAGAAAAGAGCACAGGACCTACTGTCATATATGGGGGAGGGCAGGGAAAAGAGCACAAAACCCTACAGACACATATGGGGAGGGCAGAGAAAGGAGCACAGGACCTACAGTCACATATGGGGGAGGTCAGAGAAAAGAGCACAGGACCTACAGTCACACGGAGGAGGTCAGAAAAAAAGAGCACAGGACCTACAGTCATATGGGAGACGTCAGAGGTAAGAGCACAGGACCTACAGTCACATATGGGGGAGGGCAGAGAAAAGGGCACAGGACCTACAGTCACATATTGGGGAGGGCAGAGAAAAGGGCACAGGACCTACAGTCACATATGGGGGAGGGCAGAGAAAAGCACAGGACCTACAGTCACATATGGGGGAGGGCAAAGAAAAGGCCACAGGACCTACAGTCATATATAGGGGAAGGCAGAGAAAAGAGCTCAGAACCCACAGTCACATAGGGGGAGATCAGAAAAAAGAACACGGGACATACAGTCGCATATCGGGTAGGGCAGAGAAATGAGCACAAGACCCTACAGTCACATATGGGGGAGGGCAGAGATATGAGCACAAGACCCTACAGACACATATGGGGGAGGACAGAGAAAAGAGCACAGGACCTACAGTCACATATGGGGGAGGTCAGAGAAATGAGCACAAGACCCTACAGACACATATGGGGGAGGGCTACTCTCACCTCTGTCTTGACTGATGACTTGGTCTTGTTGTCTTTTCATGGCAACCGGCCCAAACCTCCTGACCGCTTGAATGGTGGCAGATTTCTTGGCCAAGAAATAATTCATCACTGTTGTCCTGTTGTAAGATTTCTTTAATCGGGTCAGGAGACTGCAGCCAATTGACTTGCACGATGAGAAAGCATTCACCAGCAGCCGATGGCCATAACGTGGACGTCGCCTGTACATCCTTATGACAGCTTGGCTTTCTCCTCCGTGTTCCTGTAGGTTTGTGCCTCCAACAGTCACTGAAATGACAAGTCTGGCTGTGCACATTCTTCATGTAGACTTGTGATGCCATCGAGTTCCGTGTAGACCATGTGACCTTCAGCTCCAGCTGCTATTGGTCACCAGTAAGATTCAAATTTCCCTCCTCATTCTCCATCAGAGGAGTAAGAATCTCCACTGAGGTATATGGAGGATGGGGGGACTGGGGGACACCATTCCCCCGATAAGTGAGGACACCAGAGGGGGCATTTATGGAGTTTTATGAAACATACAAAAATGACAATAAATGTTCTTAATCAAACTCTACAATTCCCGAGAAGATCTGTATTTTATATAAGACTTTGGGAGAGCTCCAGCTTTATGTGATTTGTATAATAAAGCCTTTCTTGAATCATGCGAGGTGACATTATTTCTCAGTGTAATTATGAAGCTTTTCTGTATTGAGGGCAATGGGGATAGGGGAAAATATGTGTAAGTGGGTTGAGAACTGGCTTAGTGATAGGAAACAAAGGGTGGTTATTAATGGAACACACTCAGAATGGGTCACAGTTAACAGTGGGGTACCACAGGGGTCAGTGTTGGGCCCGCTTCTATTTAATATATTTATTAATGACCTTGTAGGGGGCATACAAAGTAGAATCTCAATATTTGCAGATGACACTAAACTCTGCAGGGTAATCAATGCAGAGGAGGACAATTTTATATTACAGGAGGATTTATGTACCGTATATACTCGTGTATAAGCCGACCCGTGTATAAGCCGACCCCCCTACTTTTGCCCCCAAAAACTGGGAAAACTTATTGACTCGCGTATAAGCCGAGGGTGGACTCCAGCACAGGTATACAACCCCCAGCAGTAAGGTATACAGGCCCCCTCAGTGGTATACAGCAGGCCCCCAGGCATATAAGCAGGCCCCCAGGGGTATAAGCAGGCCCCCAGGGGTATTCAGCAGGCCCCAGGGGTATCAGCAGGCCCCAGGGGTATCAACAGGCCCCCAGGGGTATACAGCAGGCCCCATGGGTATCCAGCAGGCCCCCAGGGGTATCAGCAGGCCCCCAGGGGTATCAGCAGGCCCCCAGGGGTATACAGCAGGCCCCCGGGGTTTCAGCAGGCCCCAGGGGTATCAACAGGCCCCCAGGGGGTATCAACAGGCCCCCAGGGGTATACAGCAGGCCCCCATGGGTATACAGCAGGCCCCCAGGGGTATCAGCAGGCCCCCAGGGTATACAGCAGGCCCCCAGGGGTATTCAGCAGGCCCCAGGGGTATCAGCAGGCCCCCGGGGTATCAGAGCGGGTTATACAGCAGGCCCCCGGGGGTTTATACAGCAGGCCCCCGGGGGTTTATACAGCAGGCCCCCGGGGGTTTATACAGCAGGCCCCCGGGGTTACAGCAGGCCCCGGGGGTTTATACAGCGCCCCCGGCAGTGGTATACAGCCCCCCCCGCCTAGTACCGGGCCCCCATGCTGCGGATACAGTAGTTCATACATTACCATCTCTCCCTGCAGCGCGCGGCTCCTCCATCTCCCGCCCGGCTTGTTGCTGTAGTGTCATGTGACGCGCCAGTCACATGACACTACAGGAAGATGCCGGCTGGGACTGGAGGAGCCGCGCGCTGCAGGGAGAGATGGTAATGTATGAACTACTGTATCCGCAGCATGGGGGCCCGGTACTAGGCGGGGGGGGCTGTATACCACTGCCGGGGGCCGCCAGGGGCTGTGTGGGGCAATATGCACTGCATCCCCTTGCCGGGGATGGACAGGGGGATGCGTGCATATTAATGAGCCGGGCCCACGTGACCGCGCGGTGTCACTGTAGCCCCCTCCTGCCTCCTCCTGCCCCCAGTCTGAGCCCCCGTCCCCGTCACACACATGTATATACTCGCGTATAAGCCGAGGGGGGACTTTTCAGCCCAATTTTTGGGCTGAAAAAGTCGGCTTATACACGAGTATATACGGTAAACTAGAAGCTTGGGCTGCTAAATGGCAAATGCGCTTTAATGGGGATAAATGTAAGGTCATGCACTTAGGCAGAGGAAACAAAAGGTATAATTATGTGCTTAATTGTAAAACACTGGGCAAAACTGTCACTGAAAAAGACCTGGGTGTATGGGTAGATGACAAACTCACATTTAGTGGCCAGTGTCAGGCAGCTGCTGCAAAGGCAAATAAAATAATGGGATGCATTAAAAGAGGCATAGATGCACATGAGGAGAACATAATTTTACCTCTATACAAGTCACTAGTGCGACCACACTTAGAATACTGTGTACAATTCTGGTCTCCGGTGTATAAGAAAGACATAGCTGAACTAGAGCGGGTCCAGAGAAGAGCGACAAAAGTTATTAGAGGACTAAGGGGTCTGCAATACCAAGACAGGTTATTAAACTTGGGGTTATTTAGCTTGGAAAAACGAAGGCTTAGGGGTGATCTTATAATAATGTATAAATATATGAGGGGACAGTACAGAGACCTTTCTAATGATCTCTTTACTCTTAGGCCTGAGACTGGGACAAGGGGGCATCCTCTACATCTGGAGGAAAGAAGGTTTAATCATAATCACAGACGCGGATTCTTTACTGTAAGAGCAGTGAGACTATGGAGCTCTCTGCCACATGATGTTGTAATGAGTGAGTCACTACTAACATTTAAGAAGGGCCTGGATGCCTTTCTTGAAAACTATAATATTACCAGTTATATATACTAGATTCTTTGATAGGGCGTTGATCCAGGGAATTAGTCTGATTGCCGTATCTGGAGTCAGGAAGGAATTTTTTCCCCCAATGTGGAGCTTAGTGTTGCCACATGTTTTTTTTTTGCCTTCCTCTGGATCAACATGTTAGGCTATGGGTTGAACTAGATGGACTTAAAGTCTTCCTTCAACCTTGGAAACTATGTTACTATGTATATTCTCTACTTTTTGGGGGGTCGTTGCCTCCAGCTATGGGGAGATGGAAGGAAACGTGTCCAACAAGCGTCCGAGCCATTAAGGGGAATTTGCAGCAGATTGCACGACTTTCTATTGCTGTTTATTAATCTGGAAACCTCACGACGCTATTAAGAAATATCCCCCATTGTGATTGCAAGGAATCTGCTTCGTCTTCTAGAGCCGCCATACTGTGATCACACTGCACCCGGGCGTCACCCCCTGATGGGGAAAGTGTGGGGGATTTAGTGCACTAACCCCTTCTCTAGATCAGGAATGTTTGGTGCTGTATATTTTCATTTTGCAAAAAACGCAGCATCTTCCAGTTTCAGCGCGGTGGATGGAATCTATAGGAATCTCACACCCAATGTAGATTTTCTACTTGCATAAATGCCTTGTGCCATTGTGTCTGGATGTCCCCAATAAAATGCCACCTGATTGGCCAGCTGAAATGGAAAAGAAAAGTGTCTCGGCCGCTGGCACCACACATGCAGTCGATGAGGTACACTACGCATTACTGCCAGCAGCGCCGTGTGCTTCTGCTGTCCTCTGAGTCCTTCTCCTCCGTTGGTGTTGCTGCGCCACCCCCTTCCATAATCCTTCACAAGCATGCCTCAGAGTCTGACCCCATCGTGACGTCACCCTGTTAGGAACTGCGCATGCAGCCGCCATTTTTGTACACCTGATCTGCTACTGTGTATCACAGGGTGAACAAAAATGTCAGCAGCTTGAGTCTGGAGTCAGCCCTCACTGCTGCACGAGTCCGACCCCATCATCACCTCGCCACCCTCCACAGAAAGGATGCCACTGCCGCATGAGCATGCCCAAGAGCCACCTCAGCGTCCTCCAAAGAAAGGAGGCCCCCAATGCACGAGCCCGCCCCAGAGCCTCCACCGCCCTCCAAAGAAAGGATGTCACCGCCACATCAGCCCACCCCAGAGCCACCACCACCCTCCAAAGAAAGGGTGCTATCGCCGCACGAGCCCGCCCCAGAGCCACCTCAGCACCCTCCACAGAAAGGAGGCCACCACCGCACAAGCCCACCCAAGAGCTACCTCACTGCCCTCCAAAGAAAGGAGGCCACCGCCGCATGAGCCCACCGCACAGCCACCACCGCCCACCAAAGAAAGGATGCCATCGCCGCACGAGCCCGCCCCAGAGCCACCGCACCGCCCTCACACAAAACTACGCCACCGCCTACAATCTCCCGATAACATCGGGCCCCCATCTAGTATATATGTGTATGTATATGTGTGTGTGTATATATATATATGCATATATATGTGGATGTCATGCTACATAAATATGAATAAAAATATGTCATATTAATGACCTGTAAGAAAATAGAAGCTGAGCTGTGATTGGTTGCTATAGGCAGCCTGATAAATCTCCAGCCAACAGTAAACCCTCCCCCCGGCCGGGCAGTATATGTTACCTCACACATACACATAATAGACAGCTCATGTGACTGACATCTGCCTTAATTCCCTATATGGCACATGTGTTGCACTTTGGCTGTTTTTAATCAGATGTTTATGTTTGGAAATGAAAGATAGCACACTTATGAGGCGAGTTGTGTGAGGTGATTTGTGCACATCTGTGTCTGTGTGGTGTGTGTGTCTCTGTGTGTGTGTATGTGTGTGTCCCTGTGGGTGAGTGCATGTCCTATAGGTGTGTATGTGTGTGTTCCCTGTGGGGGGTCTGTGTGGTGTGTGTGTGTATCTGTGTTGTGTGTGTCTCTTTGTGTGTGTGTGTCCTGTGGGCTGAGTGCATGTGTCCCTATAGGGTGTGTATTGTGTGTGTTCCTGTGGGGGGCGTGTCTGTGTGGGGTGTGTGTTTTGTGTTGTGTGTGTCTCTTGAGTGTGTGTGTGTCCTTGGGTGAGTGCATGTGTTCCTATAGGGTGTGTATGTCCTGTGTGTGGTCTGTTGTTGTGTCCTGGGGTGTGTATGTGTGTGTCCCTGTGTGGGGGGTCTGTGTGGGTGTGTGTGTCTTTTGTGGTGTGTGTGTCCCTGTGGGGTGAGTGCATGTGTCGCTATAGGGTGGCTATGTGTGTGTGTCCCTGTTGGGGGGGGGTCTGTGTTTTGTGTGTGTGTCTGTGTTGTGTGTGTCTCTTTGTGGTGTGTGTCCCTGTGGGGTGAGTGCATGTGTCGCTATAGGGTGGCTATGTGTGTGTGTCCCTGTGGGGGGGGTCTGTGTGGGTGTGTGTGTCTGTTTGTGTGTGTCTCTTTGTGGTGTGTGTCCCTGTGGGCAGGGCCGGTTTTAGACCAAGTGGGGCCCTAGGCGAGATTGAGAGTGGGGCCCCAAACTATGAAATAAAAATAGTACCCGTACAGTTGTATACAGTATATACAGCAGCCCCAGTGGTATATACAGGCCCAGTAGTATATACAGCAGCCCCAGTGGTATCCAGCAGCCTCCCCAGTGCTATATACAGGCCCCAGCAGTATTACAGCAGCCTCCCCAGTAGTATACACAGGCCCAGCGTATTACAGCGCTCAGTGGTATATACGAGCAGTATATACAGCAGTCCCCAGTGGTTATACAGGCAGCCTCCCAGTATGTATATACAGCCAAGTTCGCAGCCCCAGTGGTATACAGCAGCCTCCCCAGTGTATATACAGGCCCCAGCAGTATTACGCAGCCCCAGTGTATACAGCAGCCTCCCCAGTTGTATATACAGGCCCCAGCAGTATTACAGCAGCCCCAGTGCTATATACAGGCCCCAGCAGTATTACAGCAGCCCCCAGTGGTATACACAGCCCCAGCAGTATTACAGCAGCCTCCCAGTGGTATACACAGGCCCCAGCAGTATTACAGCAGCCTCCCCAGTGGTATATACAGGCCCCAGCAGTATATACAGCAGCCCCAGTTGGTATATACGAGCATAGGCCCAGGTATACAGCACCTCCCAGTTGTATATACAGGCCCCAGCAGTATATACTGCAGCCCCAGTGGTATACAGCAGCCTCCCCAGTGGTATATACAGGCCCCAGCAGTATTACAGCAGCCCCAGTGGTATACAGCAGCCTCCCCAGTTGTATATACAGGCCCCAGCAGTATTAACAGCACGCCCCCAGTGGTATACAGCAGCCTCCCCAGTGCTATATACAGGCCCCAGCAGTATTACAGCAGCCCCCCAGTGGTATACACAGGCCCCAGCAGTATTACAGCAGCCTCCCCAGTGGTATACACAGGCCCCAGCAGTATTACAGCAGCCTCCCCAGTGGTATATACAGGCCCCAGCAGTATATACAGCAGCCCCAGTGGTATACAGCAGCCTCCCCAGTTGTATATACAGGCCCCAGCAGTATATACTGCAGCCCCAGTGGTATACAGCAGCCTCCCCAGTGGTATATACAGGCCCCAGCAGTATTACAGCAGCCCCAGTGGTATACAGCAGCCTCCCCAGTTGTATATACAGGCCCCAGCAGTATTACAGCAGCCCCAGTGGTATACAGCAGCCTCCCCAGTGCTATATACAGGCCCCAGCAGTATTACAGCAGCCTCCCCAGTGGTATACACAGGCCCCAGCAGTATTACAGCAGCCTCCCCAGTGGTATATACAGGCCCCAGCAGTATATACAGCAGCCCCAGTGGTATACAGCAGCCTCCCCAGTTGTATATACAGGCCCCAGCAGTATATACAGCAGCCCCAGTGGTGGTGTATACAGGCAGCCCCAGTGGTGGTGTATACAGGCAGCCCCAGTGGTGGTGTATACAGGCAGCCCCAGTCAGTGGTGGTGTATACAGGGCCCCAGTGGTGGTGTATACAGGGCCCCAGTGGTGGTGTATACAGGCAGCCCCAGTGGTGGTGTATACAGCCAGCCCCAGTGGTGGTGTATACAGGCAGCCCCAGTGGTGGTGTATACAGGCAGCCCCAGTGGTGGTGTATACAGGCAGCCCCAGTGGTGGTGTATACAGGCAGCCCCAGTCAGTGGTGGTGTATACAGGGCCCCAGTGGTGGTGCATAAAGGGGCCCCAGTGGTAGTGTATACAGGGCCCCAGTCAGGGGTGGTGTATACAGGGCCCACTGGTGGTGTATACAGGGCCCACTGGTGGTGTATACAGGGCCCCAGTGGTGGTGTATACAGGGCCCCAGTGGTGGTGTATACAGGCAGCCCCAGTGGTGGTGTATACAGGCAGCCCCAGTGGTGGTGTATACAGGCAGCCCCAGTCAGTGGTGGTGTATACAGGGCCCCAGTGGTGGTGTATACAGGGCCCCAGTGGTGGTGTATACAGGCAGCCCCAGTGGTGGTGTATACAGGCAGTCCCAGTGTGGTGTATACAGGCAGCCCCACTGGTGGTGTTGTATACAGGGGCCCCACTGGTGGTGTTGTATACAGGGGCCCCACTGGTGGTGTTGTATACAGGGGCCCCACTGGTGGTGTTGTATACAGGGGCCCCACTGGTGGTGTTGTATACAGGGGCCCCACTGGTGGTGTTGTATACAGGGGCCCCCCCCTCCCCTCCCCTCCCCTGTAAAAGAATACAGAGATCATGATACTTACTCCCTGACGCTTGCAGCGCTCTGCACCGCGCTCCGACTTCTTCCTGGTTCCTGTGTCGACACATCGCCTGCGGCTGCTCCCGGCGCCGGTCACCAGGAAGAAGCCGGAGGCGGAGCGCGGTGCAGAGCTTGTGTTTGTGTTGCTTAGAGCGGTGCTGGGAGAATGGAGTGGGGGCAGAGCAGGGGTAGAGTGGAGTGGGGGCAGAGCAGGGGCAGAATGGAGTGGGGGCAGAGCAGGGGTAGAGTGGAGTGGGGGCAGAGCAGGGGCAGAATGGAGTGGGGGCAGAGCAGGGGTAGAGTGGAGTGGAGAGGGGAAGAGCAAGGGCAGAATGGAGAGGGGGCAGAGCAGGGGCAGAGTGGAGAGGGGGCAGAGCAGGGGTAGAGTGGAGTGGGGGCAGAATGGAGAGGGGGCAGAGCAGGGGCAGAATGAAGAGGGGCAGTCAGGCATCTTGATGAAGACGGGGATAGAGAAATGCCATGAGTGTTGACCAGGTGGTTCTTATAAATGGAGACGTCACCTGTAAGCGCAGACACAGGGAGACGCCGACACAATCACATTACTGCCTGTTCTGCAGATTTCACTGATTTAATTTCCCCTATTATCATTGGAGTCTTCCAGATTTTATTGTAGTAATTTATTTATTTATTATGCATCACTTATATAGCACCAACATATTCCACAGCACTTTACATAATAATAATAATAATAATAATAATAAATAATAAAAAGGGTGATCTAAAAAAGACAGCAGGGTTAATGGAGCCCATGATAAACCTGCAGAGCCCCTGGATCATCTGCTCTCTGGTGACCCCTGCTGGCCACAGTCACTCATGACACTCCTGTTCACACTTGTCTTATTCTCTGCTCAGGTTTCTGATCTTTATTCTTCTTTCTAACTTGTGTTCCTAGGACTTGCTGTCCAGCGTCAGTCCCCTCACCTGCAACTGATTTTATCACAGATCTGGAAACACACAGTACTGGTCCCGTAAAGAACTATGTTAGCTGAGATTTCACCAGCGGCGTCAACATGACGATCAATCTGGAGCAGGCGCCCCCGGATCTATGGGAGATCATGCTGAGAGCGGCGTACAGTGGGTGTCTGATGGGGTGTCACACCTGGTCCGCAGGGCCGTATATGCCCTTAGGCACTTGAGGGCACATGCCTAGGGCGCCGGGATGCGGGGTGGAGCGGCACCTGAGCAAGTTGTTCTTTTTTTTTTTTTTTTAACCTCCGGGGTCGGGTTGGACAGCCCCATCCACCCCATCAGCCCACGCCCACCTGCCCACCTCAGGAACTCCTGCAGGGGCGTCAGAGGCGGCGCTCAGCCTCCTACGTCACGGAGTGAGGACTGGAGGAGGACTTCAAAGTTCCCGCCCCGCGGAGGCTCGGGCAGCTCAGCGACAGCGACAGAGGTATGTGAAATGAGCTGAGCAAGCTGTCTGATGGCGGGCAGCAGGATACATATCTGTGTGCACACTGACCACAGTGTCCTGGCTGGCACTGCCTGTCTGTGCACAGCACAGGCAGTGCAAGCCAGGACATGGTGGACAGTGAGGGAATGCGATCCCCTACAGTCACACAGATGCACTGTCTGCCGGGTGCCTGGTGCTGCCTGGTGCCCAGTGGTGCTTGGTGCCTGGTGCTTCGTGGTGTTGTTTTTTTTAATCAGATATGTTTTATTAAATAGTATGGTAAATGAACATACAGTAAAACAATAGTTACAATATTTTTTTTTTTTTTCCCCCCAAACAAAACAATTCCCCCCCCCCCCCGAACAACCTACTGCGACAACCTACCAGGCTCACTCAATGAGAGCTTAGGGACATATTCTAATATTGTGTCCCACGTTTCATTTTCCATGGCACCAATATCTACCTCCCACTTATCCCGTGCCTTAATAGGATGTCGCAGCAACACCAAATGTAGGAGGTCACCATAAATGGTTGATATTACTCCTCTCGTTACACCTTCCATACACACGTAATCCACCACAACATCTTTTTGAATAGCTGGATTACCCATTTTAGCTTGTTTTTGAAACGCATGAGCAAAACGGATGTACAAGAACTCATCCGTCACCGGTATCTGAAACTACCTCAACCAGAGACGAGAATGACCTCAGCTTTCCATCTATCATCAATTGAAATACATATTTTATTCCCCCGGACTCCCATCTCTTCTGATCTCCCAACTTACAAATTTCCCCTAGAGTTTTATTGTTCCACACTGGAGTATAAAGCGTCAGACCCGTAATTCCTCTCAGCTTTTTAATTTCCCTCCAAATTTTTTGGATCAGACACAGGGTAGGGAACCCCCCCCCTAGTGCCAAAATCTCCGGCTTCCAAGCTCAATACCAAAGGGCGTCTACGCATGATATATTCCAACAGAGTTTGAATGGCATCCCCTTTACCAGAAGCCCACCCTCTCAGATGTTGCCCCTGGGCTGCCAAAAAATAAATCCACGGATTAGGCAGAGCCAGACCCCCCTCATCTTTTGGTCGCTGCAAAATTTCAAGTTTTAGTCTAGGCTGGCCACCCCCCCAAAACCAGATGCCTAAATATAGAATTAATTTTCTGGAAAAGATCTCTAGGAATCCAGAGTGGCGAATTGTGAAGCACCTACAGGAGTTTCGGCATTAGAATCATCTTGGCAAGATTAGTCCTGCCCACCACCGAGAGAGGCAGTCTGCACCACGCCTGAGCCTTATCCTTCAGTTTAGTCAGAAGGGGTGTTACATTCTTTTTAATATAATCTGTTATTGGCAAAGATACTTGGATACCCAGATACCTAAATTGCCTCACTACCTCTAGCCTCGAGCACCCCACTACTTCCACCCCATCTGTCCTATCTTCATCCACTAGTAAAAGGTTCGATTTTTCCCAGTTGATATACAAACCGGACATCCTACTAAAGGTCTCCACTACCTGAACTGCATGTCTCAAAGAATCCGATGAATCTTGTAAAAATAGCAGCACATCGACTGCGTATAGCGCAATCTTCTCCTCCACTGGGCCATAAACAAAGCCCCTCACCTCCTTTGTTCCACGTATATGAGCGGCCAGAGGTTCTATCGCTACTGCAAACAACAGAGGCGAAAGTGGACACCCCTGTCTAGTTCCCCTAGTAAGAGCAAACCTATCCGACCTCCCACCATTCACCCTCACTCGGGCCACAGGGAGCGAATACAGCAATTTAACCCAAGAGATAAAACCTCGTCCAAACCCCATTCTTTCAAGCACCAGCCACAAATAGTCCCATTCCACGCTGTCAAATGCTTTATGTGCGTCCAGTGACACCACAGCCCTACGCCCCACATTATCCGCAGGCAGTTGTAGATTTAAGAACAATCTCCTTAAATTTATTGCCGTGGATTTGTGTGGCATAAAACCCGATTGGTCCGGGTGGATCACATCAGTAATAACACCTGACAATCTACGGGCCAGCACTTTAGCCAATAATTTTGCATCTACTGACAGCAAGGAAATGGGCCTATAGGATTCTGCCTTTTTAGTATCCTTATCTTCTTTGGGTAAAACCACTATTGTGGCTTCTCTCATAGATTCTGGCAAACAACCAGTCCCCAAGGCCTCCTGGAAAACCACACAGAGTTTTGGTAGCAATACCTCTCTGAGCTGTTTGTACACTTCTGTGGGTAAACCATCGGCCCCCGGGGCCTTGTCACCCGCCATAGTCGCTAATGCTTCCTCTAACTCTTCCACCATCACCGGTTGTCCCAATCTTTCACTCTCCTCTTCCGTGATACCCGGAATCTGAACCTCATCCACGTACCTTCTTATTTCCTCCTGTGTGGCCGATAGCCCAGAAGTATATAAGGTCTTATAAAAATCCCTAAATATATTGAGGATATCGCCTGTGTCCTCCACAACCGTCCCTTCGTTGTTATAGAGACTGTATACATGAGTGGAGTCCCTCTGAGCCGCAGCCACCACAGACAGAAAATGCCCCACCTTTTCCCCATCCTCATAAAATCTTGCCTTCTGAAATTCCTGCCGCTTCCGAGTCATCTGAAGATGAACCCTATCCACTACCTCCTGCGCATCCTGTAAACACGCTTGCGCCTCTGGTGAGGGCCGACCAATTACCTCCTCTTCCGCTCTCCTCAGTGCTTCAGTCACCTTTCGCTCTTCCTTCCTAGTTTCCGTTTTGCACCTAGAAATATCCCGAATAAATAACCCCCTGAGATATGCCTTCATAGCATCCCACACAACCCCCGGCCTTGCACTACCCTCGTTCTCCTGGAAGAATAGTTCCACCTCCTCTCCAATTTTTCCCATGTCCATCATTTTCAACCAGCTTGGGTGAACCTTCCATTCCCTTCTATGGCCCAAGCCTCCTATTCCCATGTTTAACACAACCTCCAGGGGCTTGTGGTCAGACACCACCTTCGGCAGATATTCCACTTCGCTGACCCTGTGCTTCGTGGTGTTGGTTGCCGGGTGCTGCCTGGTGCTGGTTCCAGTGGTGCTGGGTGCCTGGTGCCAGGTGGTGTTGGGTGCCTGGTACCAGGTGGTGCTGGGTGCCTGGTGCTACCTGGTGCTGCTGGCTGCCTGGTGCCGGGTGGTGCCAGGTGCCGCCAGATACCTGGTGCCGGAGACCGGGAGTTGCAGTGGAAGAAGCTGCCAGGTACCTGGTGCCAGAGATCAGGAGCCGCAGAGGAAGAAGGTGCTGGGTACCTGGTGTTGGAGACCGGGAGCCGCAGAGGAAGAAGCTGCCTGGTGCGGGGTGCCTGGTGCCTGCGAGCTGGAGACCTGCAGCCGCAGAAGAAGGTGCCGGGATCTGGAGCATAGAGTCAGGTAAGGCGCTGTTACAGCTGAAGATAGCAGCCTGCGGGGAACAGAGTGGGATGGATGGATGGATGGATGGATGGATGATGGGGCAGCCTGGAAGAGGGGGCAGAATGGGATGGATGGTTAGGTGGGTGGCATGCAAAAGGGGGAAGAACGGGATAGATGGATGGACAGATGGGGGGTCGGCTTGGAAAAGGGGGGAGAACGGGATGGATAGATGGATGGATGGGGGGGCGGCATGGAAAAGGGGGAGTAGCTGGATGGATGGAGGATAAGGTAATGAATGGAGGCAGGATGGGGGAGAAGGTACATGGATGGATGGGGGATTGAAGGAGAAGGTACATGGATGGATGGGGAGGAGAAGCTACATGGAACGTGGGGGGAGAAACTACATGGAACATGGGAGGGGGCAGAAGGAACATGGGAGGGGGCAGAAGCTACACAGGAGGGGGGGAATCTAGATGGATTAGGGAGGAGGGAGAGGCTGTGTGGAACATGGGAGGGAAGAGGCTGCGTGGAACATGGGAGGGGAGAGGCTGCGTGGAACATGGGAGGGGAGAGGCTGCGTGACTGGGGAGAGGCTGCATGGAACATGGGGGGGGGAAGATAAGCAACATGGAATTCAGGGGAATGGGGGTGAGGATGAGCTGCGTGGACACACGGATGGAGGATGAGCTGCATGGGACATATGGGGGGTGAACAGTATGGGACATATGGGAGGAGGATGTGCAGGATGAGTAGTATGGGACATGTGGAAGGAGGATCAGCAGTATGGAATATTTAATCTGCATACACATTTATATAGGGAATGTATTGGATGGTGGTTCTGATTATGTATTATTGTATTGACGGTGGTTCTGGTGATTTACTGACAGGGGTTATAGTGATGATGTATTATTGTATTGATGGGGGTTCTAGATATGTCTTATTGTATTGCCGGTGGTTCTGGTGATGTAGTCATGTGGATGTTGTAATGTTTAATTTAACAGACTTGGTCCTAAAACATTATAGGGCAAGTGTGCTTGACTAAAAATACAGCTGAATGTGAGCCAAACAATTGACTAAAGCCCCCAAGCACTATAGATAGGTGTCCGATCACTCGGCCAGCAGCGAGCTTGCTCGTCTCTCCCATACACAGGAGCACTCATTTTTTCCATTGTCCCTGTATACTGTATGGAAGCTGCTGTTAGGCCCCTTTCACATCAGCAGTTTGCTGATGTATCCGGCAGATGGTGCCTGATCTGCCGCCTAACGGTCGACTTGTGGCACTGATCCGGCAAGCCCCATGCCTTGTCTATGGGCCTTGCGGTCGGGTGTGGCAGGTGCGGTTCTGCCTGATCCAGCAGATCCGGCACTTGCAGCGGCTAAAGAAAAAAAACCCTGCTAATTGAGTTTTTATTTTGCGGCTGCAACTGCCGGATTTGCCGGATCGTGGCAAAACCGCATTTGCCACAAGCCCCATAGAGAATGAATAGGGGCTTACCACAAGTGTACCGCAAATCGGCCATTAGGCGGCAGATGTGGTAAATCTGCCGGATCCAGACAGAACCGCTGATGTGAAAGGGGCCTTAGATGTCTCTGGCTGCAGCTTATCACTTAGAGGAGAAAAGGATCTACAGCCGGTAATCAGACATGCTGGATCCTTATTTTCCTCGACCAATCATCAGTTGGAGCCCCCATACACATTAGACTGTCCTCACGGATTTGGCCCACTTTAGATTCATGTGTATGGAGGTCCTCACTACTATCTGAAGGCTACGAGCACTGACATGTGACATGTGTGAACCCCCTGAGTGCTGGAATTCAGATAAAAGATAGGACACACAGTCAAAAAGGAAAACTTCAAAAGACTGAACACAATCCGCTTATACATTGCTGTGCAGGAGTTCATTCCCTTTAGCATTTATTTGTTGCTTTTTCAGGTGGAAAACTGAGCGGATCTGCCTGACAAATAAAATGCTGTGTCTACATACAGTACACTTAGTCTGACTGATCGGGTGGGGGGGGGGAGGCCACCGCTGAAAGTGCCTAGGGCGGCAAGAACTCCAAATACGGCCCTGCCGGTCCGGGGTGAGTCCCACCTGATCCAATGTACTATATACATACAGTTGTGGCCAAAAGTATTGGCACCCCTGCAATTCTGTCAGATAATACTCAGTTTCTTCCTGAAAATGATTGCAATCACAAATTCTTTGGTATTATTATTGATGAGGGTCTCAGTTCAATCACAAGTCCATCAGCCACTCCAAATTATTTAGGCAAGTGTGCACGCCGCAAGTAAATGATACGGACACCAGAGCCGTCTCAAGCCTTACTCATGCCTACGCCAAATGAGATTAAACACTGCGCAAGCATTTATTAAAACACACATTTTTATACAGAACGCAAAGGGGTGTTAGTATTCTAGAACTTTCTACAAAGTGATCATCTCCTAATTGGTCAATTCTTATCAAATTATTCTAGTATCTAAATTCCTCCCTTAATGGGTTGGCTTAGGTCTCAGGTGTATTATGGAACGTGGGCACCATCTTGTGTATAAGGGTAGGAACACACTTCAGTTCCTGATCAGTTTTCCTGATCAGTGTTCATTAGTTTATGTGCCAAAACCAGGAGTGACTCCAAAACCCACCACAGGTGTCAATCTTTCAATTATACTTTTTCTCTGCAAGGTTCACTGCTGGTTTTGGCACACAAACTGATGAACACTGATCAGGAAAACTGATCAGGAACTGAAGTGTGTTCCTAACCTAACAGATGACATGACATCTTTAAGTCACAATTTATATATTTTAGGGAAAACTTGTGATATTTTTAACCCTATAAAGACATTTCATGTCTCTCCATCCTAAACAAAACCTGCTTCCATGGAGTCAGCCCAGTGCAAGTGAATAAAAGTTAACTCAGGCTCCCACCTGATGCCACATATGTCTGAGCTTTACAGAGTTAACCATCACCACAACAGACCTAACATTTACCTGGTGCATCTCAAACCCGCTCCCATGGTGCCAGACCCAGTGCAAGTGAGTAAATGGCAACTCAGGCCCCCGCACCTGCAGCTGACACTACATATGTTTGAGCTTTTCAGAATAAACCCTCACCGCACCAGACCAGCACTCATGAATGAGAGCAGGGCAGACCCAAGCAAATGAGCTTGACATAAACTAATCCTGAGGGCAGGGTACGATAAGTGAGTGTGAACAGCTACTAAGAATGCTACTAACAATACTGATGGAAATAAGCAAAATCCGGTCTGGCTCACGACCATTTCGCCCTGCACGCTGGATTTAGCTTGTTTTCCATCTGTATTGTTAGTGGCATTCTTGGTAGCCGCTCACATTCAGTTATTACACCCCGCCCTCAGGCTCAGTATATTTCAAGCTCCATTTGCTTGAGCCTACCCAAACACACCTCCAGGCTGTGTAAGGGCTATTTGACCAAGAAGGAGAGTGATTGCTACACCAGATGACCTGGCCTCCACAGTCACCAGACCTGAACCCAATCGAGATGGTTTGGGGTGAGCTGGACCCTCAGAGTGAAGGCAAAAGGGCCAACAAGTGCTAAGCATCTTTGGGAACTCCTTCAAGACTGTTGGAAAACCATTTTCGGTGACTACCTCTTGAAGCTCATCCAGAGAATACCAAGAGTGTGCAAAGCAGTAATCAAAGCAAAAGGTGGCTACTGTGAAGAACCTAGAATATAAGACACATTTTCAGTAGTTCCACACTTTTTTGTTAAGTATATAATTCCACATGTGTTAATTCATAGTTTTGATGTCTTCAGTGTGAAGCTACAATTTTCATAGTCATGAAAATACAGAAAACTCTTTGAATGAGAAGATGAGTCCAAACTTTTGGTCTGTACTGTATACATTGCGAAAGTGAAATTACATGGTAAATAGCAGTGTTGAGCATGCTCAGTACACTAAAGTCAGGTCCGGGTAACGATCCGATGTTTTCTCAGACCCGTTCTCCATAGGCCCCATGTTATTTGCCGCGGACCGCCCTGGATTCGATTGTGTCCGATTTGGTCCCCTGTGCCCAAGATCGCAGCAGACTCTGGGTACAGCAGAGAATCGGACACAGTCGGATCCGTTACAATTTGTGCACAATCGGATGGTCATACAGGACCGATCCGTGCCCATAGGGATACATGGGGGCCACATACCATAGCGATCTTATCTTGACTTCCCTATCTAGGGTGAGTTGAACAGATCCCATACATATTTTATTTGTACCATTTCTGTCCCGTACATTCTTGCTAAAGCTTCTTTAACTCATTACAAATGAACATAATAATTATATGCACAGATATAATGAATAAATTAAATATTTATTTTCAGGTAATCCTATCAGCCACCTCTCATAGACCGCAGAGGTGGTCGGGAACCTAAGCAACAAGCAGTAAACTACATAACATCACAAATAGAAAACAGAGGGGGGTTTAGTAGGAGGTGAATAAATGGAAGAATTCATCCTGGTTTTCCCATGACAACACTTCTTGTTTCTGAAATATGAAAGAACTGAAGACTCATCAACCAATCAGATCTCTCCTTTCATACTTTGCAGTAGAAAAACTTCTTCTGGATTCTGATTGGTTGCTGTGATATTACTGAGTTACCATAGAACAGGGACAGGAAGAGTTATCATAGGGGCAAACACCGAGTTTCCAACTTCAGACACCGCTGAGGTAGATGTGAAATATTGGATGATGATACGTCTGCTGCCGATATTTAAAGACGCAGTCGTGGAAATGAAATGTATGTGATCAAATCATTTCTTTCACCCAGACCTCTGCATTGTAAAGCGCTGCGCAATATGCTGGTGATGTATATAAATATATTATGTTATATTATTATAGACCTCCGAGATGTTTGCGGAGCACCTGCAGATGCTTCTGAGTGATGTGGTTATCACAGCTGAAATCTAGTGATTGCTCGGGTGGATCCTTGGCCACATCTGTTTCCATCAACTCTCCCTTCCTCCCTACATTCCCTCTCTCCTCCCCCTCCCCTCCTCCATCTTTCCTCCTCTCCCTCCTCCCTCTCTGCTCCCTCTCCCCACCCTTTTCTCTTTCTCTTCTCCCCCTCCCCGCCCTTTCCTCCCTCTCTCACCACCTCCCCCTCACCTCCTCTCCTCTCTTCCCTCTCCTCTCCTCCCTCTCTCACCACCTCCCCCTCACCTCCTCTCCTCTCTTTCTCCTCTCTTTCCTCTCTCACCACCTCCCCCTCACCTCCTCTTCTCTCTTCCTCCTCTCCCCTCTCTCCTCCTCCTCTCTCACCACCTCCTCTCCTCTCTTCCTCTCTCTTCCTCTCTCACCACCTCCCCCTCACCTCCTCTCCTCTCTTCCCTCTCCCCTCCCTCTCTCACCACCTCCCCCTCACCTCGTCTCCTCTCTTCCTCCTCTCTTCCCTCTCTCACCACCTCCCCCTCACCTCCTTTCCTCTCTTCCCTCTCTCACCACCTCCCCCTCACCTCCTCTCCTCTCTTCCCTCTCCACCACCTCCCCCTCACCTCCTCTCTCTCTCTTCCCTCTCTCCTCCCTCTCTCACCACCTCCCCCTCACCTCCTCTCCTCTCTTTCTCCTCTCCTCCCTCTCTCATTACCTCCCCCTCACTTCCTCTCCTCTCTTCCTCCTCTCCTCCCTCTCTCATCACCTCCCCCTCACCTCCTCTCCTCTCTTCCCTCTCTCCTCCCTCTCCCACCACCTCCCCCTCACCTCCTCTCTTCCCTCTCTCCACCCTCTCTCACCACCTCCCCTCACCTCCTCTGCTCTCTTCCCTCTCTCCTCCCTCTCCTCACCACCTCCCCCTCACCTCCCTCTCTCACCTCCTCTCCTCCCTCTCTCACCACCTCTCCCTCACCTCATCTCCTCTCTTCCCTCTCTCCTCCCTCTCACTACCTCCCCCTCAACTCCTCTCTTCCTCTCTCTCTCCTCCCTCTCTCATTACCTCCCCTCACTTCCTCTCCTCTCTCTCCTCCTCTCCTCACCTCCCCCTCACCTCCTCTCCTCTCTTCCCTCCTCTCCTCCCTCTCCCACCACCTCCCCTCCTCTCCTCTCTTCCCTCTCTCCTTCCTCCTCTCACCACCTCCCACTCACCTCCTCTCCTCTCTTCCCTCTCTCCACCCTTCTCACCACCTCCCCCTCACCTCCTCTCTCTCTTCCTCCTCTCCTCCCTCTCTCACCCCCTCCCCCTCACCTCCTCTCTCCTCTCTTCCCTCTCTCCTCCCTCTCTCACCACCTCCCTCTCTCACCACCCTCCCTCCCCTCCACCTCCTCTCCTCTCCTCCCTCTCTCTCACCTCCCCCTCACCTCCTCTCTCTCCTCTCCTCCCTCTCTCACCACCTCCCCCTCACCTCCTCTCCTCTCCTACCTCTCTCTACACCTCCCCTCACCTCCTCTCCTCTCTCCCTCTCTCACTCCCTCTCCCTCTCTCCACTCCTCCCTCCTCTCCTCCCTCTCTCACCACCTCCCCTCACCTCCTCTCCTCTCTCTCCTCTCTCCTCCCTCTCTCACCACCTCCCCCTCACCTCCTCTCCTCTCTTCCTCCTCTCCTCCCTCTCACCACCTCCCCCTCACCTCCTCGCCTCTCTTCCCTCTCTCCTCCCTCTCCCACCACCTCCCCCTCACCTCCTCTCCTCTCTTCCCTCTCTCCACCCTCTCTCACCACCTCCCCTCACCTCCTCTCCTCTCTTCCCTCTCTCCTCCCTCTGTCACCACCTCCCCCTCACCTCCCTCTCTCACCTCCTCTCCTCCCTCTCTCACCTCCTCTCCTCTCTTCCCTCTCTCCTCCCTCTCTCACCACCTCCCCCTCAACTCCTCTCCTCTCTTCCCTCTCTCCTCCCTCTCTCACCACCTCCCACTCACCTCCTCTCCTCTCTTCCCTCTCTCCACCCTTTCTCACCACCTCCCCCTCACCTCCTCTCTGCTCTTCCTCCTCTCCTCCCTCTCTCACCACCTCCCCCTCACCTCCTCTTCTCTCTTCCCTCTCTCCTCCCTCTCTCACCACCTCCCCCTCACCTCCTCTCCTCTCTTCCCTCTTTCATCACCTCCCCCTCACCTCCTCTCCTCTCTTCCTCCTCTCCTCCCTCTCTCACCACCTCCCCCTCACCTCCTCTCCTCTCTTCCCTCTCCTCTCCTACCTCTCTCATCACCTCCCCCTCACCTCCTCTCCTCTCTCCCCTCTCCTCCCTCTCTCACCACCTCCCCCTCACCTCCTCTCCTCTCTTTCTCCTCCCTCTCCCTCTCTCACCACCTCCCCCTCACCTCCTCTTCTCTCTCCCCTCCCCCTCACCACCTCTCCTCTCTTCCCTCTCTCACCACCTCCCCCTCACCACCTCCCCCTCGCCTCCTCTTCTCTCTCCCCTTCCCCTCACCACCTCTTCTCTCTGCCCTTCCCCTCACCTCCTCTCCCGTCCCTGCCCCTCCAGGACTCAGGATAACCTGCTGATTGTTTCCACCTTTAGTAATTGCACCAATGATCACTGGGAATGTATGAAATCAGGATCTCTGGGCCCTGAATACCCCTGAGTGGCCCCTAAAGGTCATATTAAGGCAGTCTTTCCCTTTATATTGATACAGCCCTCTGCAGATCTGTTTTATACTCCAGAGCTCATTTACAGATCTGCAACCTTCAGAGCTGAAATGCACCATTAGGATAATGATTTTAACCACTTCCTCCCCAATCAATATTTCCCCATGTAAGCCACCATGTTTCATGTCTCACTTCAGCTCTATTCTTCATCCTCCTTCCCCGACAGATCAAACCCTCGTAGCCGACAAAGCAGAATTCAGCCTGGACTCGTGCCGAGGGATCCTGATGCTGATGGATGTATCTTTTATTGTAGCTCGGGGTGGAAACCAGAGAATTTCATTCAATTCAGCTATTTTTTAATAAATAATGTCGCCACACAGTGACTGAATAAACCGGGTCTCAGGTAGGATTGTTTAGTAGACAGGATAATGACTGCATCCTCATGGTTTAGTATAAGAACCCAGTGGTTGAGCGTAGTGGACGGTTTAATAATAGCTTCCCTGGTGGTCTAGGGCAGACATAGGCAAATGACAAGTTACATCTGGCCCTTTAATTATCCCCCTCCGGCCTTTAGACATCAATTAGGTAAACTTATCCTTCAAGGGGTTATTCAATACTTCTAAATACCTCCAGACTGCTGCTTTAAATACAAAAAATTCTACCTCCCTCCTGTACCTCCGCCATTAAGACCCTCTGCTGGTTGATTCCCTGGGGGTCTAGGGTAGAGGAGAAGTTAAAAAAAATGCTTCCTTGGAGGTCAAGGATCATGGACGCATTATAGGACGCTTTCTTAGTGGTCTAGAAGAGTGAAGGGGTCACTGTATACCTCATTAGTAGTCAAGGATGAGGAAGGAATCCTGAATGTGCCCCTGGTGGTCTAGGGTAGAGTACATGTTAAAAGAAGCTTCCTTGGTGATAATGGAGGTATACCTTTTCAATAATCTAAGATAGTGAAGGAGTCCCTGGATGCCTCCTTGGTAAATTAACTGTGTCCCTGATGATCTAGGGTAGGGAATAGGTTAAGATGTCTTCTTGGGGCTCAAGGATAATGGAGGGGTTATTGGATACCTTCTTAGTGGTCTAGGACTGTGATGTGGTCCCTGGATGACTCCTTGGTGGTCTACGAAAGAGAAGGAATTAATGACTTCGTCCCTGGTGGTCTAGTGTACTTGAAAAATTACCAGTTGCTTCATTGATGGAAAAAAGGCATGTAATGCTCTTGCTCTGGGGAACGGCTCCATCTTCTCCTGCAGTCCTTTTACTCTACATGCACACAAACCTCTGAATATTCAAAGTAGTCACCTCCACTGGCCACCCGGACTCATTCTGACCTCACAGGAGTCACGCGCCCCTGTTACAAATGTAGACATTGACACGGAGCGTTCCTATCTCACTCAAACTTTCTGCTTTATCTGAGGTGTATACTATAAAATATGACACATTGACCTAGATGCTGCAGAACCTCTTTATGAAGAGTGAACTGGACCTTTTTATTGATTAGTTTATAGTACCAAAATGTTAACCACAACCCCTGTGTGTGAATGTAAAATTAGGAAATACCTAGATAACTTTACAATGTGAGCTGCAACTACTGGAACACAATGTAACTAAGTGCTGATCACTGGGGTTATAGCGCCACCATGTGGACAAAATACAGTAATACAGAACTTAACACAACTGTAGCTCAATGCAAAGGAAGACTCAGTCTGAATGAATTTGGCCGCCTGTGGAAACGCCTGAATATGTGCAAGGTGCAAACATAACTATGATGACAGATTCCAATACTTCTCAATGTAAAATCTGAGTTATATTATATAAAAATAAGCAGCAGTATTATAGTAGTTATATTCCTGTACATAGGGGCAGTATTATAGTAGTTATATTCTTGTACATAGGGGCAGTATTATAGTAGTTATATTCTTGTACATAGGGCAGTATTATAGTAGTTATATTCTTGTACATAGGAGCAGTATTATAGTAGTTATATTCCTGTACATAGGGCAGTATTATAGTAGTTTATATTCTTGTATATAGGCAGTGCGTAACTTCAGGCCTCGGGGCCCCGATGCGAAAGCTCCAACGGGGCCCCCAATTATTGCAAATCTTTAGTAGTATTAGTCTTTTTCTATGGGCCAAAGGGACGTTTGGGGCCCCCCTAGGCTGCAGGCCCGGGTGCGATCGCAACCCTGCACCTATTGTAGTTACGCCCCTGTATATAGGAGCAGTATTGTAGTAGTTATATTCTTGTATATAGGAGCAGTATTATAGTAGTTATATTCTTGTATATAGGGGCTGTATTAATAGTATATTCCTGTACATAGGGCAGTATTATAGTAGTATATCTTGTATATAGGAGCATATTATAGTAGTTATATTCCTGTACTAGGGCAGTATTATAGTAGTTATATTCCTGTACAAGGGCAGTATTATATAGTTATATTCTTGTACAAAGGGCAGTATTATAGTAGTTTATTTCTTGTATATAGGAGCATTAATTATAGTATTAATTCTTGTACATAGGGGCAGTATTATAGTAGTTATATTCTTGTACATGGATGCAGATTATTAGTAGTTATATTCCTGTACATTAGGGGCAGATTTAGTAGTATATATTCTTGTACATAGGGCAGTATTATAGTAGTTATATTCTTGTACAAGGGTCAGTATTATAGTAGTTATATCTTGTACATAGGGGCATATATAGTATTATATTCTTGTATATAGGAGCAGTATTATTATAGTAGTTATATATCTTGTATATAGGGCAGTATTATAGTAGTTATATTCTTGTATATAGGACAGTATTATAGTAGTTATATTCCTTTACATAGGGGCAGTATATAGTAGTTATATTCTTGTATATAGGGGCAGTATTATAGTAGTTATATTCTTGTATATAGGAGCAGTATTATAGTAGTTATATTCCTTTACATAGGGCAGTAGTATAGTAGTTATATTCTTGTATATAGGGGCAGTATTATAGTAGTTATATTCTTGTATATAGGGGCAGCATTATAGTAGTTATATTCTTGTACATAGGAGCAGCATTATAGTAGTTATATTCTTGTACATAGGAACAGTATTATAGTAGTTATATTCTTGTACATAGGGGCAGTATTATAGTAGTTATATTCTTGTACATAGGAGCAGTATTATAGTAGTTATATTCTTGTATATAGGGCAGTATTATAGTAGTTATATTCCTGTACATAGGGGCAGTATTATAGTAGTTATATTCTTGTACATAGGAGCAGTATTATAGTAGTTATATTCCTGTACATAGGGGCAGTATTATAGTAGTTATAATTCCTGTACATAGGGCAGTATTATAGTAGTTTATATCTTGTACATAGGGGCAGTATATAGTAGTTATATTCTGTACATAGGGCAGTATTATAGTAGTTATATTCTTGTATATAGGGGCAGTATTATAGTAGTTATATTCTTGTACATAGGAGCAGTATTATATTATAGTAGTTATATTCTTGTACATAGGGGCAGTATTATAGTCGTTATATTCTTGTACATAGGGCAGTATTATAGTAGTTATATTCTTGTATATAGGGGCAGTATTATAGTAGTTATATTCTTGTATTAGGAGCAGTATTATAGTAGTTATATTCTTGTATATAGGGGCAGTATTATAGTAGTTATATTCTTGTACATAGGGGCGGTATTATAGTACGTAGTTATATTCTTGTATAAGGAGCAGTATTATAGTAGTTATATTTTGTACATAGGGCAGTATTATAGTCGTTATATTCTTGTACATAGGGCAGTATTATAGTAGTTATATTCCTTTACATAGGGGCAGTAGTATAGTAGTTATATTCTTGTATCATAGGAGGCAGTATTATAGTAGTTATATTCTTGTATATAGGAGCAGTATTATAGTAGTTATATTCCCTTTACATAGGGGCAGTAGTATAGTAGTTATATTCTTGTATATAGGGGCAGTATTATAGTAGTTATATTCTTGTACTATAGGGGCAGCATTATAGTAGTTATATTCTTGTACATAGGAGCAGATTATAGTAGTTATATTCTTGTACATAGGAACAGTATTATAGTAGTTATATTCTTGTACATAGGGGCAGTATTATAGTAGTTATATTCTTGTACATAGGAGCAGTATTATAGTAGTTATATTCTTGTATATAGGGGCAGTATTATAGTAGTTATATTCTTGTACATAGGGGCAGTATTATAGTAGTTATATTCTTGTACATAGGAGCAGTATTATAGTAGTTATATTCCTGTACATAAGGGGCAGTATTATAGTAGTTATATTCCTGTACATAGGGGCAGTATTATAGTAGTTATATTCTTGTACATAGGGCAGTATTATAGTAGTTATATTCTTGTACATAGGGGCAGTATTATAGTAGTTATATTCTTGTATATAGGGGCAGTATTATAGTAGTTATATTCTTGTACATAGGAGCAGATTATATTATAGTAGTTATATTCTTGTACATAGGGGCAGTATTATAGTCGTTATATTCTTGTACATAGGGGCAGTATTATAGTAGTTATATTCTTGTATATAGGGGCAGTATTATAGTAGTTATATTCTTGTATTAGGAGCAGTATTATAGTAGTTATATTCTTGTATATAGGGGCAGTATTATAGTAGTTATATTCTTGTACATAGGAGCAGCATTATAGTAGTTATACTCTTCTATATAAGGGCAGTATTATAGTAGTTATATTCTTGTACATAGGGGCGTATTATAGTACGGTAGTTATATTCTTGTATAAAGGAGCAGTATTATAGTAGTTATATATCCTTGTACATAGGAGCAGTATTATAATAGTTATATTCTTGTATATAGGGGCAGTATTATAGTAGTTATATTCTTGTATATAGGGGCAGTATTATAGTAGTTATATTCTTGTATATAGGGCAGTATTATAGTAGTTATATTCTTGCATATGGGGCAGTATTATAGTAGTTAATAGGGCAGTATTATAGTAGTTATATTCTTGTACATAGGGCAGTATTATAGTAGTTATATTCTTGTACATAGGGCAGTATTATAGTAGTTATATTCTTGTATATAGGGGCAGTATTATAGCAGGTATATTCTTGTACATAGGGGCAGTATCTTTTTTGACATATACCATCATTCCTACTGACACTATTGATATGTTGTTTTCAGGATCTATTCTGGACCACTGATGTGAACCAGACTGGATTACTCCATGGATTTCGCTTGGCAAGAGCCGCCCAAGAAGCCGGTACGCTGCTCTTTATAGGTTTTATTTTTTATTGCTCAGCTATTAATGCTGCAGAATCTTCCATCAGCATTTGATTAAACTTTAGCTTCCCAAGGTTGGACATCACATGAGGAAACAGAGGGTTAATTCCGCCAGTGTGGATGACGTTGGCGCGGTGCGACCTTCGGATCTCACCAGTCAGGGAATCACAGAAGTCCCAGATGTTTAGGCTGGAAAATAAGGATGGATCCGTTCTTCCAGGGAACAGACGAGGCGATTACTGAGACTTCTAGAAGAACAACGTCTTGTAATGTTGATGGATCGGCCGCCGCAGAGTTTGAGTTTAATGATATGGAGTTTTCAGGGTTCATTGAGGGACGATAATTACAATTCATGGGGGAACGAGCGCTCAGGCGTTGAGACCCTGACTCGCGAGGACGTGGGGGCTGTTATAGGGCTTGTAACTGATTGATTTATTGACATTGCAGGGTAAATTACATGGAAGATTTTTTCGCCAGGTTTAGGGCAGATTATGGCAGATCTGTGACGTCACTTTATATTCTGTCCATAAAGTTTGAGACGAGCATGGACTTTGGCCAACTACCCCTCCTCCCCTATTCTTCAGGAAGGTCAGGGCTCTCAGGGATGGAGCTAAAGCAGAACATGGGCACATTACTTTCAGAAAGCTCCAGCCCCATTCCTAATTGTCTAGATTGCTAGGATTTTTGTTTCTCTACAGGAAGTGGGGCAGGTCTTTGTTTCTATACAGGAAGTGAGGCAGGTCTTTGTTTCTCTATAGGAAGTGGGGCAGGTCTTTGTTTCTCTACAGGAAGTGGGGCAGGTCTTTGTTTCTCTACAGGAAGTGGGGCAGGTCTTTGTTTCTCTACACGAAGTGGGGCAGGTCTTTGTTTCTATACAGGAAGTGGGGCAGGTCTTTGTTTCTCTACAGGAAGTGGGGCAGGTCTTTGTTTCTATACAGGAAGTGGGGCAGGTCTTTGTTTCTATACAGGAAGTGGGGCAGGTCTTTGTTTCTATACGGGAAGTGGGGCAGGTCTTTGTTTCTATACGGGAAGTGGGGCAGGTCTTTGTTTCTATACAGGAAGTGGGGCAGGTCTTTGTTTGTCTACAAGATGTGGAGCAGGTCTTTTTTTCTCTACAGGAAGTGGGGCAGGTCTTTGTTTCTCTACAGGAAGTGCGGACAGGACTTTGTTTCTTTACAGGAAGTGTGGATGGGTCTTGAAGTTGGGGTAGAGCTTTTTTTTTACATCTGCAGGAAGTGGGGGGGTCTTTGTACTCGGGGTGAGTCTTTATCTTACTGCTGCAAAAAGATATAACAGACATAAGTGGCTTCGGCTCAGGCAGGCAGGTCATTGAACAATGGCAGGACCAATGCTTGCTGCAAAGTAAGACAAAGAAAGTTCTAGCACCTATAGTTCTGGAAGAATTCTAAGAAAGAAGAACCCTCATTCCAAAATCCAGGATGACAAGATCAAGATGATAATTAAAATTATACAAAAAAGACAACGCACAGTCAAAGTTTCCATAGGGGCATATGGACATTATATATGTGGGGGCCTCTGCTTTAGCCATAGTGTTAGGTTTATGCTCTGGTAGACCCGCCCTGTATGGGGGACATTTAATAGTCAATTTCTACTTCTTTTTCTGTTCTTGTAAGGGAAGCCGCCGGCCAATCAGACGACATCAGCCACCGACCAATTAGACACTAGCAACCGCCGGCCAATCAGACACCAGCAGCCGTTGGCATCAGATTGGCCGGCAGCTTCCCGTACATCTATGGCAGCTGAGATGAGAGAGCTCAGTGCGGCGCCCAGCATCCATGCAGCGGTGGATTAGTGAGAGTCTGTGAAAGTGAGGGTGTGAGAATGTTTGTCTGTGTGTACCTGCAAGTATCTTAATGGGGATTATGGGGGCTGCATGGGGATGATGGGGGCTGCAAGAGGATGTTGGGGGCTGCAAGGGGATGATGGGGATATTGGGGGCTGCATGGGGATGGTGGGGATCATGGAAAAAGGAGACATCCCCTGAAAATAAGACATAGCGCATCTTTAGGAGCAAAATTCAATATAAGACACTGTTTTACCGCGTCAGAGTGACAGGGCGGATACGCCCTTACTTACGTAGCGCTCACTAATATACGAATTAGGCACACTGAATACAGTTTTATGGTAAAACAATATAACAATTTATTAAGATTACATCAGGATAATGCTCAAGTATGGAATGGCAGATACAATATTACCCTGTTTCTATAATTCAGTTCATGTAAATCATACAATTACGGTGAATCATAGTATATGGAGAAATAAGTATCAATACATACCGGAGTATTGCAACATCACCTCTCCACCGGAGGGACCACAGTGTCATACGAGAAGGAAATACTCTGGTCTTGTCATCACAGAAACCGTGCGTCCACGATACGTTCTGGAATGTCCCTAACTCGCAGTACTGGGCCCTCGTTTTTATACACAGCTCCCACATCCTCCCCTAACACATCTTGTGCAATATGTTTAAGCCAGATCATCAGTATCTTGCAACTGCGCAGTAGGTTGTTTGACATGGGCCCGGTGCTTACCGATAACACCACCTGGGTCTGTTCAAACAGACTCCGGGTCTGTTTGACATTCTCATGTCTTCTGACCACAGCACAATGCTTCAAGGTTACATTTTGTTTGAACTGCCTCAAGGTCTTGTTTGCCACTGGCCTGTCTTTTGACAATAGCCCAGTGCTTCAAATGTTGTCTGTTACTGATTACAAAAAACCTTAGGAATGTTATAGTATAACATTTCAAGGTTCTCCAATATGTTGCCTGTCACAGAGTTAAATCTTCATGATCATAGCATAACGCTCTAAGATGGTAGCATATGGGCATCATGACCTCCATAATCACCTATTCTGAAAACTGGATACCTATCGTAACCCAGTCACACACTCATACTTGTCTCATTTGTATCACAATCGGTCCTTGATTATTGATGTCATGCATGACAATTGCTACATGAAACCATCAAAACATCTTGGTCTCCCTTGCCTCTGAGCATCATACTATTATTGAACACAAGACTTTCTTATTTAAGCAACATAAAAATTCATTATCTGTGCGGTTGTTATTTTTTCCTGCACATGTCTAAGAATACACCACACAACTCTTACCCCTATATATTTTAGAATATTACACAGAATAAGTTGGAAAACTCCTTGTAGAATTCCCATCACCCCCCCCCCCCCAGTTCCTTTAAACCAATTGGAGGGGTTTTGAAAAGAGAAAGTATTGAGTATATCCACTATATGGAAAACTTGCTCATCTAAATAATCTGTAGATTCTACCAATTTATCCCACATCTGCATAATCATTGGATATGCAAATAGAGTACTGACAATCATATTTGCAGTACCCATTTGCACAACATGGGGGCGTCCTGTCTCCCGAGGTCTATTATCTGCTGCTCTTTTGAATATCACGTGTTTTTAGTAATATCTTAGCATCTAACTGAGAATAGGGTACAATGAAAGTAGCAGGGGTTAACCGAGCTAATGTACATGTCCCTTGGATTCCCACAGGAATCCATTTATATGCATTTTCCCCACATACCCAATACATGTTATGTGGAAGATACCACAAGGCTCAATGTTGTAATACTAATCGATGGACTAAATCAATAAAAACACTGACATTAGATAATACACACCAACTAGGACTTTGTCCAATAGGACTACAATACCCCACATCTGGATTACCACACGTTTCTTGCCCTGGCGTATATTCAGATGACTCATTACACTTCAAATTCCTTCATATATTACTATAAGATTCAGTAGTCCCATTCACAAACATCTTAGCAAATGTCCACAGATCTTTCCACAATATAGGTTTAAAAGCATCAACCATATCTAAGGTTGATTTGAAACTTATTTGTAGGTTGTCCGTGGGTACAGTTCCCAATTTAGTCAATCCTACTGTATTTCTTGGTACCCATGATCCTCCTTTGGACACCAAGTATTGTAAGTTTTTGTTTGCTCTGCTCATATTTCCTTGCCACCAAGGAAGGTTTACCCATCCTACAATAGGTATAGGTACGGTTATGTTCCAAGTGTCATTGTTTGCTAAGGTATTAAAACAACTGCTCCATGTTAAAATATCCTCCATTGCCACAGGGATAGCTAGGAAAGGAATACTGGTGGCTGTTACCGGAGAATGGGTACATATCCAGCAATCCGAATGTTGACTGCTGTTCAATGCCTCAAAAATCACTTGATGAGGTTTTAAGAATCGATTGGCCGTTGGCTCCTCCTGGTAGAAATTCTTCATCCCTCCACGAAAGGGAATACCAGGACCCATAGCCACCACATCTCATACTTCATTTTCTAGATTGGCCAATAATTCTGCACCAAGGATTCCATAAACTGGTTTTCACTTCTGTAATCAAGAGACACAAACATTATTCCCGCAAATAGCATTTTTCTTGAGGAACATACTCCCACTTCTCAACCCCAGGTCTTACTACTAGTAGGGTATGATCTTTCCTTACTGTAATAACCTCAGCCTCAGAAGGCGGTCCTTGAACATTTTGGATCCAGATTTGGGCACCTACATTCCTAGTATTTGAGGAACAAAAACCTTTGTCCCCCACTAAGGGCTAATTCAGTTGGAGAGTAAAGATACAGGTATCAGCAGCATCTGTGCCATTCGCTGATGCTTTTCAATGATCAAAGGCTCTTCTCCCATATTGATCATTATTACCTTAATTTCACCTTGATAATCCACATCAATTACATTACCTCAATTATTTTAAATATCAAACGTAAATGTTCAAGATGCACTTACAAATGGGGTTTACAAACCTATTGTGTTCCTGATTGAAAATAAAAATTAAGAACATACCTAAAACTAAAACAAAACTTTTAGGCAAATACAGATTCATCACAATGGGATGATTACTACTTTAATTGTTTGCAAACAATTATTTTAAACCGTTTACTTTGAGCTCATTTGTCTAACTCACAGGTTTTATATATAACTAAATACATTGAATCTGATTCCTCTGAAAAACTGGTTTGTCCAGTCTGAAAAGAAGCACAAAGAAAAAGTTAAAATACAAGTCAAATACTGCACTTTGTCCTTATCCTATCTGTTAGCCATATGCTAATAAGGTAGATTATTCACATATAGACAGACCAAAACAACTGAAGGGAGAGGAAAAAAAACCTCACTGGATACATTGTATTGTGTTAATAAATAACACAGGAATGATGACTGGTGACCAATGTAAAATGATCCAGCCCCATAGGCAGAACACAGGACCGTTATCACAGTCTTTTTGGGGTCTAAAATATGACAAATTCTGCTCTTTCTCAGTCTCACTTTTATCAACATTTGGGATCTGCATTGCTTGCGACTTTTGTGCAGTTGTAACAAAGTCGGCTTTTTTACCTGTGTCTGTAAATTCAGTATTGTTGATGGCAAGTTCTTCCTCATTCTCAATACCATCAATATTCTGGTGCAATGAATGGCTCTCTAGTTCAGTATTACAATAACGTTTAATGTGGCCCATCTTCCCACATTTAAAGCAATACCTAGACCTGTAAACAGCAGACACATTCTCTGATACTTCATCTTGCTCTTGTGACTCATGACACCAGTCACTTAATAGCTTTACAAATCTTTCATATGACCTGGTATTTCTGAGAGACACTCTTGTGGCATAATCTACATTACAATGATTTGCCATTGAAAATAGAAAAGCAGCATCATCCTGAGACATCTCTGGATGATTGTAAACATTTCTGTACAATGCAAGATAATTACTACAGAACAACATGGGATCATCACATCGCCTGAATCTAGACATTACCAGGGCCTTGTCACCCCTAGTATTTCTCCTACTAAAGGTACGTTGCAGCTCAAATTTATTGGACACACTGCAATCTTCTACCTCATTCTGGTTTTGCTTCTCTGTAGCTGTCTCTACAACCTGGGCCTGGCAAATATGATGAGCTTTTAATGGGTTAAGAAGAGGATCCATCTCCGTCTCCCCATGAAAATGATCATCTCCCTGTTCTGGGTTGGTGACAGTTTGGGAGTCAGTTGACTCCAGTGCATCACTATCCCACTGATCTGGGTTCCTCTCCATCTCTGCTCTGGCTATGGCCAAAGCTTTCCTCTTGTTCACCTTCCCCCTCTTCTTTCTGCACTTATACTGTTTTACACATACAGCAGCCCTTTCTGCATCATGCTGAGTTCCAACACATTTGTCCATTGCTAACTTATTCTGACCCTGTGCTTCAACCAATGCATTCTGGGCCTCACATAGCTGTATTTCCAATTCCTGCACTTTAGTTAACAATCTTTGTTTTTCCTCATGCTGTTTTCTATATGCAGATAGCAGGATCCAGCCACTCCTACCAACAGCACATAATTCTTTCCCTTTTTCTACTTTTACTTTCTGCAAGCATTCTACCACATCAGCAGGCTCTGCATCCTGCAAACATGTGTCCCATAGTTCACTTGAACCAACACTGTGCGACCACTTAGTCGCCAAAATATGATATGGAGTTTTCTCCCACCCTGGAGTCTCAATAGACTCACTTACAACAACTTTTTGTTCCATTTCTGACAACTTTCTTTGTATATGGGTATTCTGCTCATGCATATCTCGGTATGCACTGAGTAAAATCCACATACGCCGTCCTAAAGACACTACATCACCCGCCTTTGCGGGGACACCCCTGAGTACATCAACAACATCAGTGGGTGCTGACCCTTTGAGCTTATTCTCCCAGGGTTCTGCCAATCCACAACAATGCATTTCCTGTGCTATAATATTATATGGAGTCCTGGTCCAGCCAGGGATCTCCACACAATCATCCTCTTTCTTTTTACCTTTCTTAAACATTTTGTTTTTCTGACTTTGTGCCAAAAAGCCGAACATTTTGGCCTAGTGCCAACAAATTATTCTCTAACTCCAAAATAAGTTAGGATGTGAGGATGATCTCTTATAAACAACTTTCTTAAACACTTTTACACCTTTGGAATTATGAAGATCTGGATTGGTGCCCAACAAGAAAAAAAAAAAAAGGGAAGAAAAAAAACAAATAAAAGGAAAACTACGTAACGTTCACCTTCGTACAATATACCCCTCAAATTCACCCTTCCAGATATTCATGATCCTGCCGACTACGCCAATTTATGTTTTACCGCGTCAGAGTGACAGGGCGGATACGCCCTTACTTACGTAGCGCTCACTAATATACGAATTAGGCACACTGAATACAGTTTTATGGTAAAACAATATAACAATTTATTAAGATTACATCAGGATAATGCTCAAGTATGGAATGGCAGATACAATATTACCCTGTTTCTATAATTCAGTTCATGTAAATCATACAATTACGGTGAATCATAGTATATGGAGAAATAAGTATCAATACATACCGGAGTATTGCAACATCACCTCTCCACCGGAGGGACCACAGTGTCATACGAGAAGGAAATACTCTGGTCTTGTCATCACAGAAACCGTGCGTCCACGATACGTTCTGGAATGTCCCTAACTCGCAGTACTGGGCCCTCGTTTTTATACACAGCTCCCACATCCTCCCCTAACACATCTTGTGCAATATGTTTAAGCCAGATCATCAGTATCTTGCAACTGCGCAGTAGGTTGTTTGACATGGGCCCGGTGCTTACCGATAACACCACCTGGGTCTGTTCAAACAGACTCCGGGTCTGTTTGACATTCTCATGTCTTCTGACCACAGCACAATGCTTCAAGGTTACATTTTGTTTGAACTGCCTCAAGGTCTTGTTTGCCACTGGCCTGTCTTTTGACAATAGCCCAGTGCTTCAAATGTTGTCTGTTACTGATTACAAAAAACCTTAGGAATGTTATAGTATAACATTTCAAGGTTCTCCAATATGTTGCCTGTCACAGAGTTAAATCTTCATGATCATAGCATAACGCTCTAAGATGGTAGCATATGGGCATCATGACCTCCATAATCACCTATTCTGAAAACTGGATACCTATCGTAACCCAGTCACACACTCATACTATTTATGTTTTACCGCGTCAGAGTGACAGGGCGGATACGCCCTTACTTACGTAGCGCTCACTAATATACGAATTAGGCACACTGAATACAGTTTTATGGTAAAACAATATAACAATTTATTAAGATTACATCAGGATAATGCTCAAGTATGGAATGGCAGATACAATATTACCCTGTTTCTATAATTCAGTTCATGTAAATCATACAATTACGGTGAATCATAGTATATGGAGAAATAAGTATCAATACATACCGGAGTATTGCAACATCACCTCTCCACCGGAGGGACCACAGTGTCATACGAGAAGGAAATACTCTGGTCTTGTCATCACAGAAACCGTGCGTCCACGATACGTTCTGGAATGTCCCTAACTCGCAGTACTGGGCCCTCGTTTTTATACACAGCTCCCACATCCTCCCCTAACACATCTTGTGCAATATGTTTAAGCCAGATCATCAGTATCTTGCAACTGCGCAGTAGGTTGTTTGACATGGGCCCGGTGCTTACCGATAACACCACCTGGGTCTGTTCAAACAGACTCCGGGTCTGTTTGACATTCTCATGTCTTCTGACCACAGCACAATGCTTCAAGGTTACATTTTGTTTGAACTGCCTCAAGGTCTTGTTTGCCACTGGCCTGTCTTTTGACAATAGCCCAGTGCTTCAAATGTTGTCTGTTACTGATTACAAAAAACCTTAGGAATGTTATAGTATAACATTTCAAGGTTCTCCAATATGTTGCCTGTCACAGAGTTAAATCTTCATGATCATAGCATAACGCTCTAAGATGGTAGCATATGGGCATCATGACCTCCATAATCACCTATTCTGAAAACTGGATACCTATCGTAACCCAGTCACACACTCATACTTGTCTCATTTGTATCACAGACACTGTCTTATTTTTGGGGAAACAGGGCAGGTAGTGAATGTTCTCTCCGTTCTACAGTGAGAGTCTGGCACGTCTCAGCTCCTGCACCCGGGGACAGGAGTGCTCCATGATCCCCTCCATTGCTCCTCCTGTCACATCACCCCGCTATCTGTGTATTTTCAGGTCTCGTGGTCAGTGACGCGGTGATGAATATCATGATCCTAAGATACGTCAACTATGTCCAGAAGCTGAGCTTTGCCAACTTTGTCTGCTGCATGATTCGCCTGGAAACTGTGACAAGTAAGTGACAATATCATGTGCTAATACAGACTGCAGGGCTATGGAATGGTGCAGGCTACAGGCAGCGAGTTCAGCAGTGGCCACTATGATTCCTATAAAGAGGGGAAAATAAAGATTTGGTCTTTTGCTGATTTTGCAAGTTTTTCCCCCTACAAAGAATAGAGACGTCTGTAGATTTATCATAGATTCTCATCAACTGTGAGAGACATGATCTAAAACAAATCCAGAAAATCACATTGCATAATATTCACATGATTAGTTTTGCATTTTTTTGTATGAAATAAGTATTTTATCACCAACCATCCAGTATGGGTTCAGCTCTCACAGACCTATAAAGCCCACGTTACACGTAGCGATGTTCCAGCGATCCCTCCAACGATCCGACCTGGCCAATATCGCTGGAACATCGCTATGTGGTCGCTGGTGAGCTTTCAAACAGGCAGATCTCCTCAGCGACCAGCGACCCGTGTAACAACCTCGACATCGTAGAAAAGAATATAAACTATTCTTTTCCACGATATCAAGGTCCCTCTACTGTATTCTGATAGACTGGGATAAGTGGAGAACGCTGTTAACCAGGGTACACATCAGGTTACTACGCAAACTGCGCTGTGCTTAGTAACCCGATGTCTACCCTGGTTACCAGTGTGCTGTGCTTAGTAACCCGCTGTGTACCCTGGTTACCAGTGCGCTGTGCTTAGTAACCCAATGTGTACCCTGGTTACCAGCACGCTGTGCTTAGTAACCCGATGTGTACCCTGGTTACCAGCGCGCTGTGCTTAGCAACCCAATGTCTACCCTGGTTACCAGCACGCTGTGCTTAGTAACCCAATGTGTACCCTGGTTATCAGGGAACACATGGGGTTAGAGGGGCTTAACACATGCCCAGCGGGAGACCGACGAGCAAAAAATGGTCCTGGCCATTCCACAGCGATCATCGAGCTCATCGCTGGTCACTGCGGCATGTCGCACGCAGCGACTTTGCTAACGAGGTCGCTGCAACATCCCAAAACCTGTGACTTCGGTATCAATGTCGGTAGCGATGTCGCTGCGTGTAACCCGGCCTTTTGTTTTTCTCCTACTCTGCTCTCATTACCTGTATTAATTGCTCCTGTATGATCTCGTTACCTGTATAAGAGACTCCTGTCCACACTCAATCATCACACTCCAACCTCTCCACCATGGCCAAGACCAAAGTGCTAGGGACACCAGGGACACAATTGTAGACCTGCACAAGGCTGAGATGGGCGACAGGACAATAGACAGCAGCTTGGTGAGGAGGAACATCTGTTAGAAAATGGAAGAAACATCAATCTTCCTTGGTCTGGGGCTCCATGTGAGACCTCACTCATGGGGTAAGGATGTTTCTAAAAAAGGTCAGGAATCAGACCAGAAATACACGGGAGGACCTGGTCAATGACCTGAAGAGAGCTGGGACTATACACTAATGTTACTAATACACTACACTATCATGAATTAAAATCCGGCATGGGAGAGGTCATGTGATCTGAGGAGGCATGGGAGAAGGTCATGTGGTCAGAGGAGGCATAGGGGAAGGTCATGTGGTCAGAGGAGGCATGGGAGAAGGTCATATGGTCAGAGGAGGCATGGGAGAAGGTCATTGGTCAGAGGAGGTGGGAGAAGGTCATGTGGTCAGAAGAGGTGGGAGAAGGTCATGTGGTCAGAGGAGGCATGGGAGAAGGTCATGTGGTCAGAAAAGGAATGGGAGAAGGTCATTGGTCAGAGGAGGCATGGGAGAAAGTCATGAGGTCAGAGGAGGCATGGGAGAAAGTCATGAGGTCAGAGGAGGCATGGGAGAAGGTCATATGGTCAGAGGAGGCATGGGAGAAAGTCATGTGATCAGAGGAGGCATCGGAGAAGGTCATGTGGTCAGAGGAGGCATGGGAGAAGGTCATGTGGTCAGAGGAGGCATGGGAGAAGGTTATATGGTCAGAGGAGGCATGGGAGAAGGTCATGTGGTTAGAGGAGGCATGGGAGAAGGTCATGTGGTCAGAGGAGGCATGGGAGAAGGTCATGTGGTTAGAGGAGGTGGGAGAAGGTCATGTGGTCAGAAGAGGTGGGAGAAGGTCATGTGGTCAGAGGATTAGTTATCAGATAGAGCCAGCTCACAAAAAGAGACCGTGGGTTTGCCAGAAAGGGTATCATATAATCAAAAAGAAAATCTGGCACACCATAAAGACAATAGTCCAGTAGTTAATGTTGATGGCTTTTTTATTCGTGGAATCAATTCAATATTCTTTTCATATGTATATCTCAGTCATTTGTATAAACGTTTTCGGCTATTGCCTTCCTCAGACACAAATAACTGGTAATAAAAACAGAAACAGTCACAATGAACATCATGTATTAAATTTGGAACCACATTTTTAACAGAAAAATCCACAAAAAAGCCCAACAATCACTAAAAAAGAACAATAATGAAGAGGATACAAAAAGAAAAAAGGGGAAAGGGGAAAAAAATTTTTATTGCATACAATAATAATCAACACAGGATAGAATTCTCCCATGGTGGAAAAAGAGTCAGGATCTTGAATACCTGTATACCTCCTTCCTTCCTAATATGCATGAACTCTTCACATATACAAAAAATTCTGTACACAACAGTGTCTAAAACGACATAAATAAAGAGAGATTAATGAAAATAATGAGAAGGAGTACAACAAAATAACACCTCAAAGGAATCAACCCTGACTCGGATTGTATAGGTATCCAAACAATGTGTAATCAAACTCATGCTACCATACTAGAATAGAACGTCGGTCCCTCCTTCTTTACAACTCAATACATTTGAAATCCATATATAGCAAAAAAGTATAGAAGACTACTCCAGATGGCGTGAATGTGATGGACTACTACATTACCTTATAGTGTAATATGCTTTACAATATTGAAAAGAACCAACATAAACTTGGGAACCCGTGGAAGTTCTCTAAATAAAAAAGAAAGTATTACCATGGACAAAATTCCTATAATCAATGCTAGACCATATACAGTAACAAGGCACAATCCATACCTGTTATGTTGATTTAATTAGAATTCCACTACCATAACATAAAATGACTGTAACAAGAAGCAAATGCTGCAAAGTAAAGACAACAAAACCATCAGGTCCAAAGCAGTATAACAGCCACAATCTATGTATTAAGCACATAGCATACCTTAAGGTAAAGCCCAGGATACAAAGGATCACCAGAAACCTGGTAAAATAACGAGCAAAATGAACAAAGTACTAAAAAAAGGCAAAGGTTCAAAAGAGGGCACTCCTCCTTACTCACTGGTGCTGTTCGCTGCAGGGACCTGGCAGAAATGCACTGAGTAACGTCAGAAACTGGCTTTTATAACGACCCGGGCGGCCAAATACCTCCTACTTCCGGTATTTGGACCGCAAAACGCGCTTTGGAACGCACGCGTAACCGGAAGTGACGTCACCGGCGGGGAGGAGATAGGGTTAAACGTTTAAAGGAGCGAGAGTCATTTGGATCCATCGTCTCCAAACTCTTTTTCCCTTAGGTCTTAATAGAGAATATGAGGTTTCATGACAATTTTTCCCTCATTTGTTGGTGCATTTTTCTGCTTTCTTTTAATTAAACAGTATGGGTAACTTGATGATTTACAGGTATGCCCGTGAGATATTCTCCGGTTCCCCCTGTCTTATATGGTTTTATGGTTTTGGTATTCTTAAGTACTTGATATACCTAGATTGGAGGTAATCCTCCATTTGTTATAATATTCATATCATGCTGACATATACAGTTCCAAGTATTATTCTGGTATGTCTTACTATAAGCATAATCGCTTTTTTTCTTATTACTGTATTCTTTTTTTCTTTGTTTAGGCTTGAACTAGGTTTCCCTGGCAACATGTACCGCTTCAACAGGAAACACTACCATGACAAGCGTTTCCTGTATGTTTCTTTTGCTTTTCCAGCACGATTTTAGTGCCGCGACGTCACTTCCGGTGACGTCACCGCCGGTGACGTCACTTCCGGTTACGCGTGCGTTCCAAAGCGCGTTTTGCGGTCCAAATACCGGAAGTAGGAGGTATTTGGCCGCCCGCGGTCGTTATAAAAGCCAGTTTCTGACGTTACTCAGTGCATTTCTGCCAGGTCCCTGCAGCGAACAGCACCAGTGAGTAAGGAGGAGTGCCCTCTTTTGAACCTTTGCCTTTTTTTAGTACTTTGTTCATTTTGCTCGTTATTTTACCAGGTTTCTGGTGATCCTTTGTATCCTGGGCTTTACCTTAAGGTATGCTATGTGCTTAATACATAGATTGTGGCTGTTATACTGCTTTGGACCTGATGGTTTTGTTGTCTTTACTTTGCAGCATTTGCTTCTTGTTACAGTCATTTTATGTTATGGTAGTGGAATTCTAATTAAATCAACATAACAGGTATGGATTGTGCCTTGTTACTGTATATGGTCTAGCATTGATTATAGGAATTTTGTCCATGGTAATACTTTCTTTTTTATTTAGAGAACTTCCACGGGTTCCCAAGTTTATGTTGGTTCTTTTCAATATTGTAAAGCATATTACACTATAAGGTAATGTAGTAGTCCATCACATTCACGCCATCTGGAGTAGTCTTCTATACTTTTTTGCTATATATGGATTTCAAATGTATTGAGTTGTAAAGAAGGAGGGACCGACGTTCTATTCTAGTATGGTAGCATGAGTTTGATTACACATTGTTTGGATACCTATACAATCCGAGTCAGGGTTGATTCCTTTGAGGTGTTATTTTGTTGTACTCCTTCTCATTATTTTCATTAATCTCTCTTTATTTATGTCGTTTTAGACACTGTTGTGTACAGAATTTTTTGTATATGTGAAGAGTTCATGCATATTAGGAAGGAAGGAGGTATACAGGTATTCAAGATCCTGACTCTTTTTCCACCATGGGAGAATTCTATCCTGTGTTGATTATTATTGTATGCAATAAAAATTTTTTTCCCCTTTCCCCTTTTTTCTTTTTGTATCCTCTTCATTATTGTTCTTTTTTAGTGATTGTTGGGCTTTTTTGTGGATTTTTCTGTTAAAAATGTGGTTCCAAATTTAATACATGATGTTCATTGTGACTGTTTCTGTTTTTATTACCAGTTATTTGTGTCTGAGGAAGGCAATAGCCGAAAACGTTTATACAAATGACTGAGATATACATATGAAAAGAATATTGAATTGATTCCACGAATAAAAAAGCCATCAACATTAACTACTGGACTATTGTCTTTATGGTGTGCCAGATTTTCTTTTTGATTATGTGGTCAGAGGAGGCATGGTCGAAGGTCATGTGGTCAGAGGAGGCATGGGAGAAAGTCATGTGGTCAGAGGAGGTGGGAGAAGGTCATGTGGTCAGAAGAGGTAAGCGAAGGTGATGTGGTCAGAGGAGGCATGGGAGAAGGTGATGTGGTCAGAGGAGGCATGGGAGAAGGTGATGTGGTCAGAGGAGGCATGGGAGAAAGTCATGTGGTCAGAGGAGGCATGGGAGAAGGTCATGTGGTCAGAGGAGGCATGGGAGAAGGTCATGTGGTCAGAGGAGTCATGGGAGAAGGTCATGTGGTCAGAAGAGGTGGGAGAAGGTCATGTGGTCAGAGGAGGTGGGAGAAGGTCATGTGGTCAGAGGAGGCATGGGAGGTCATGTGGTCAGGAGGTATGGGAGAAGGTTTTATGGTCAGAGGTGGCATGGGAGAAGGTGATGTGGTCAGAGGAGGCATGGGAGAAGGTAATGTGGTCAGAGGAGGCATGGGAGAAGGTCATGTGGTCATAGGAGGCATGGGAGAAGGTAATGTGGTCAGAGGAGGTGGGAGAAGGTCATGTGGTCAGAGGAGGTGGGAGAAGGTAATGTGGTCAGAGGAGGCATGGGAGAAGGTAATGTGGTCAGAGGAGGCATGGGAGAAGGTCATGTGGTCAGAGGAGGCATGGGAGAAGGTCATGTGGTCAGAGGAGGCATGGGAGAAGGTCATGTGGTCAGAAGAGGTGGGAGAAGGTCATGTGGTCAGAGGAGGCATGGGAGAAGGTCATGTGAACAAATATTGAAGGAACTCCGGCACCAGACTTGTTGCAGTTAAAATTCCAGATCTTTATTCAGACATCCTTAAAAGCATTAGTGGGGTACGCAGCCCCCTTCTTCCACGCCTGACGCGTTTCGGATACAAAATCCTTAGTCTTAGGCATGATTACAATGTGAACATCACATATTTATAGAGAAACTAAAAGCATTCATACCACCCCCCACCACCTCTACTAGTTTCCCACCATATATTAGATTTAGTCAATTCCTTACATGAATGGATTGCCTGGTGCTAGGATGCAAGTAAATGCAACTCTTCCCTACATCAAACAAGGTCAACAGGACCTACAGCAGGCAAGACAAATGTTACACTTCAGTCATCTATAGATCATAGGTATACTCATCTTATCCTGCAGTTCTACACTCTACGCGTTTTCCCCACCAGAGATATAAAGATGGATTCATCAGGAGTGAATGACTATGTTGTGGGGCCTGATCTTGCGCCCCAGGTCGCCCAGGGTAGGGTACTGATGCTCCCCCTGTCACCCCTCTTCACAATGGATGACGGCCCCTTTTTAGGGTTTTGAAAACTCCATTGACAGGCAGGGCAAGCCAGGGAAGGAACAGGGTCATTGTTTCCCCCTTTCCCCCTTCTGCTTGTATCTATTGCTCAACTGTATATGTTAGGACGGATCGTTCCTATTTTAGAGAAACCATTAAAAGTTATATTTTAGAAGCAATACCTTTGCTGAATATTCACATTACAAATTCCCCATCATCATCACCCCCATCCCCTGCCAATGAGGGCCCAGGGCACGGAAGCGGGAATTGACCAGCCGTGATCCCCACTGAAGTAAACCACCTGTCCCGGTATCCGAGTACCCCCTACCCTGTCGACCGACTCAAAATTGGCGTCACAAACAGGATCCCGTGCCCTGTAAAACCGGGTACTATGTGCTGAAAACAGACTTTATTGACTGTTTTGTGAACTGTAAAATCGGGCCGCCATTGCTGCGCCACAGAGCGGGAAGAGCATCGCGGCTGCGCGGCTGAAAGGCGCAAAGATGAGCCCAGCCCCTCTGCTCTGCCAGAGATCAATTAAGTGCAGCATCTAGTCTGGAAATACCCGAGGTGCTTCGCTCTCCCTGTACAGCCGCCGACTACCGAAGAAGTTTTACCTCACTGGCTGGCAGCGGTTAACTAGGGGGCAGACGATGCACAGGTCCTTGACAGAGGGGATGTCCGGGACACAGCATCAGCTGGTCCCGCCGCCGGTGTGGGAGCCGCCGCACACGGAGCAGTGGCCCCGATAATGCCTTGCCTATCAGTGGCCCCGATAATGCCTTGCCGCATGCGCAGTGCGGGGCTTGAAGCCCGCAGAGCGGCGCAGGTGTACTGACGTCACCCGATACGGAAATGAACGCGGTTCGCATCATTACAGCCCCATTACAGCCTCGCCAGTGCTGAGGAGCGCTGGGAGGCGCTGATCCACATTATGCCTTGCAGATGCCCGCCTAGTTAAGGCATGCTATCATGACACATTGGAGTCCACGCCTCGGTGGCTTAAAGCAATAGCCACTGTGATACTCATAGCTCATCACTAATGAGTAAGTGCTTATACGTCCTTTTCTTACTTTCAGTGGATTGCATTTATGTAGCAAAAAGGAGTGTGGGATTACTGATTGGTGGCTGCAGTGGAGCACTGTTTAATCATTGGTTTTGGGTGACTGACTTTTAACATTTAGGTGGCCTCAGTGGTTAGCATTGTATGGTGGCTCATGTTAGCACTGTATATGTGTCTCATGTTTGTAGGTGGCTCAGTGGTTAGCATGTATAGTATCGTCATTGTTATGGTGGACACTGTGGTTAGCACTGTACGGTGGCTCAGTGGTTAGTCACTGTTACTGGTGGCTCAGTGGTTAGCACTGTATATGGTGTCAGTGGTACTGTATGTGCTCAGTGGTTAGCACTGTATGGTGCTCAGTGGTTAGCACTTGTATTGGTATAGCTCAGTGGTTAGCACTGTATATGGTGGCTCAGTGGTTAGCACTGTATGGTGGCTCAGTGGTTAGCACTGTATAGGTGGCTCAGTGGTTAGCACTGTATCATGGTGGCTCAGTGGTTAGCACTGTATATGGTGGCTCAGTGGTTAGCACTGTACGGTGGCTCAGTGGTTAGCACTGTATATGGTGGCTCAGTGGTTAGCACTGTATATGGTCTGTCATGTATGGCTCAGTGTTACACTGTATACGGTGGCTCAGTGGTTAGCACTGTATCGGTGGCTCAGTGGTTAGCACTGTATGGTGGCTCAGTGGTTACACTGTATATGGTGGCTCAGTGGTTAGCACTGTATACGGTGGCTCAGTGGTTAGCACTGTACGGTGGCTCAGTGGTTAGCATTGTATATGGTGGCTCAGTGGTTAGCACTGTATATGGTGGCTCAGTGGTTAGCACTGTACGGTGGCTCAGTGGTTAGCATTGTATGGTGGCTCAGTGGTTAGCACTGTATATGGTGGCTCAGTGGTTAGTGCATGTAATGGTGGCTCAGTGGTTAGCACTGTACTGGTGGCTCAGTGGTTAGCATTGTATGGTGGCTCATGTGGTTAGCACTGTATATGGTGGCTCAGTGGTTAGCACTGTACGGTGGGCTCAGTGGTTAGCACTGTATATGGTGGCTCAGTGGTTAGCACTGTTATATGGTGGCTCAGTGGTTAGCACTGTATATGGTGGCTCAGTGGTTAGCACTGTATATGGTGGCTCAGTGGTTAGCACTGTATATGGGTGAGCTCAGTGGTTAGCACTGTACGGTGGCTCAGTGGTTAGCACTGTATAGGTGGCTCAGTGTTAGTTAGGTGGCTCAGTGTTAGCATGTATGGTGGCTCAGTGGTTAGCACTGTATGGTGGCTCAGTGGTTAGCATTGTAGGTGCTCAGTTGGTTAACACTGTATAGGTGGCTCAGTGGTTAGCACTGTATAGGTGGCTCAGTGGTTAGCACTGTACGGTGGCTCAGTGGTTAGCATTGTATATGGTGGCTCAGTGGTTAGCACTGTATATGGTGGCTCAGTGGTTAGCACTGTATGGTGGCTCAGTGGTTAGCATTGTAATGGTGGCTCAGTGGTTAGCACTGTAGGTGGCTCAGTGGTTAGCATTGTACGGTGGCTCAGTGGTTAAGCATTGCATGGTGGCTCAGTGGTTAGTATGTATGGTGGCTCAGTGGTTAGCACTGTAAGGTGGCTCAGTGGTTAGCACTGTATATGGTGGCTCAGTGGTTAGCACTGTATATGGTGGCTCAGTGGTTAGCATTTGTATGGTGGCTCAGTGGTTAGCATTGTATGGTGGCTCAGTGGTTAGCACTGTATCGGTGGCTCAGTGGTTAGCATTGTATGGTGGCTCAGTGGTTAGCATTGCATGGTGGCTCAGTGGTTAGCATTGTATGGTGGCTCAGTGGTTAGCACTGTATATGGTGGCTCAGTGGTTAGCACTGTATATGGTGACTCAGTGGTTAGCACTGTATATGGTGGCTCAGTGGTTAGCACTGTACTGGTGGCTCAGTGGTTAGCATTGTATGGTGGCTCAGTGGTTAGCATTGCATGGTGGCTCAGTGGTTAGCATTGTATGGGCTCATGTTAGCACTGTATATGGTGGCTCAGTGGTTAGCACTGTATATGGTGACTCAGTGGTTAGCACTGTATATGGTGGCTCAGTGGTTAGCACTGTATGTGGTCATGGTTAGCAGTTAGGTGCTCAGTGGTTAGCACTGTATATGGTGGCTCAGTGGTTAGCACTGTATATGGTGGTCAGTGGTTAGCACTGTATATGGTGGCTCAGTGGTTAGCACTGTATGGTGGCTCAGTGGTTAGCACTGTATATGATGGCATCAGTGGTTAGCACTGTATATGGTGGCTCAGTGGTTGCACTGTAATGGTGGCTCAGTGTTAGCACTGTATGGTGGCTCAGTGGTTAGCACTGTATGGTGGCTCAGTGGTTAGCACTGTATGGTGGCTCAGTGGTTAGCACTGTATATGGTGGCTCAGTGGTTAGCACTGTATATGGAGGCTCAGTGGTTAGCACTGTATATGGTGGCTCAGTGGTTAGCACTGTATATGGTGACTCAGTGGTTAGCACTGTACACGGTGGCTCAGTGGTTAGCACTGTACATGGTGGCTCAGTGGTTAGCACTGTACACGGTGGCTCAGTGGTTAGCACTGTATACGGTGGCTTAGTGGTTAGCACTGTATATGGTGGCTCAGCGGTTAGCACTGTATATGGTGGCTCAGTGGTTAGCACTGTATATGGTAGCTCAGTGGTGGTTAGCACTGTATATGGTGGCTCAGTGGTTGACACTGTATACTGTGGCTCAGTGGTTAGCACTGTATATGGTATACTGGTGGCTCAGTGGTTAGCACTGTATGGTGGCTCAGTGGTTAGCACTGTATATGGTGGATCAGTGGTTAGCACTGTATATGGTGGTCAGTGGTTAGCACTGTATATGGTGGCTCAGTGGTTAGCACTGTATATGGTGGCTCAGTGGTTAACTGTTATGTGGCTCAGTGTTACACTGTATATGATGTCTCATTGTTTCTTTGATTTAAGTGAGTCCTCCCACTGAGAAATAGTAAAAATGGAGGCTCAGCTGAGCACAAGAAAAGAGAGACAGGGTAGGATAGGGACCCATCAGATCTAAAATCACCTTGAAGCTGGTTGATGGGCAAACAGGTATTGGCCAATATGTGTACCAAGAACCTTAGTTTATAAAGATAAAATATCCAAAAAATACATAGACGATAGACACATAGGTAGGTGATAGATAGATATCGTGTACTCCGTGCATTGTTGTTAAATCTTCATAAATAAACTACATCCATATTCTAGACTACCCAATGCGTTAGAATCGGGCCACCATCTAGTTATATATGTGTAATTCTAATTATTATATTATATATATAATATTGTTATTATTATTTTATACTAAATATATTTCTATACAATTAAAAACAAATGTATTTCCATTACATTTCATGACACTATACTGCCCTCTAGTGGACAGAAATGACTACAGAAAGACAGAAAATTAAATTATAAAATATGAAAATAATACTATTATTAGTATTATTATACTTTATATTATAATATTATGAGATATAACATATATAATTATATTATATGTGTAATTATTATTATATAATCATATACTACTATTATTTTACACAAATTATATTTCTATACAAGTATATTTCCATTACATTTCATGACACTATACTGCCCTCTAGTGCTCAGAACTGACACTACAGAGAGACAGAAAATTAAATTATAAAATATAAAAATACTATTATTAGTATTATTATATTTATTATTATATTTAATATATTATTATATTACATACGTAATTATAATTATTATATTATGTATAATAATATTTATTATTTTATGCTAAATATATTTTTATACAACTATAAATACAAATGTATTTCTATTACATTTCATGACACTATACTGCCCTCTAGTGGACAGAAATTACACTACAGAAAAAGAAAATTAAAATTACAAAATATGAAAATACTATTATTATTAGTATTATTTTTTATATTATTATATTATATATGTGTAATTCTAATTATTATATTATTTATATATAATATTGTTATTATTATTTTATACTAAATATATTTCTATACAATTAAAAACAAATGTATTTCCATTACGTCATGACACTATACTGCCCTCTAGTGGACAGAAATGACACTACAGAAAGAAAATTAAATTATAAAATATAAAAATACTATTAGTATTATTATATTTATTATGAGATATGAAATATATATAATTATGATGTGTAATTAGAATTATAATAATTATATAATCAAATATTTTTATTAATTTACACAAAATATATTTCTCTACAAATATACATGCAGATGTATTTCAATTACATTTCATGACACTATACTGCCCTCTAGTGGACAGAAATGACACTACAGAAAGACAAAATTAAATTATAAAATATAAAAATAATACTATTATTATTATATGTTAATATATTATATTATATACAATATATTATTATGTGTAATTATAATTATTACATTATATATATTATTATTTTATACTAAATATATTTCTATACAACCACCGTTCTGTGCTAATCACTGAGCCACCTAAACACTGAGCCACCATATAAATCACGCGCCAAGAGAGCTGATTGGTCGCCGCCGACCACAGCGACCAATCAGCGAAGCGGCTCGCGCCTTGGCGGGATATTTGAATCCCGCGCTGCTGAGTGGCGGGGGATTGAAATCTCCCGCCAAGGCATGAGCTGCTTCGCTGATTGGTCGCCGCTCATTGCGGTGACCAATCAGCGATGCACGATTTAATTCATGCGCCGTTTCGCTGTTTTAAATGGCGCTTTGCCTCTGTAGGCGGCACCAATAGTGTTGATGCTTTCTGAAGTTTTTTTTGACATCAAGATCATGTTTATTGTGGGTTGAACAAAAGCATAATGTTCCCCATCACTTCACACTATCATCACATTAAGCCAACGTTCAGCATTTTACATCCAGGGGCGTAACTACAATAGGTGCAAGGGGCTGAAATCACACCGGGCCCTAGAGCCTAGGGGCCACAAAAGTCATTTTGGCCTATATTAAAGACTTGCAATAATTGGGGGCCCTGTTGGAGCTTTTATATTGGGGCCACTATTTAGCACAGTATTTGTAGCCAAACCCAGGAGTGGGTGATAAATACAGAGGTGGTGACGCGTTTCTATTATACGTTTCCTCTGATTGTTCCACTCATGGTGTTGACTTACAAATACTGAAGTAATAAACTCATAAACCCTCCACGTGTGATCTTGGCCTACAGCTCACAATGTAAATTCCCTCTCAGTATGTGTGATCTTGGCCTACAGCTCAATGTAAATTCGCTCTCAGTACGTGTGATCTTGACTACAGCCACATGTAATTCGCTTCAGTAGTGGATCTGCCTACACACAATGTAAATTCGCTCTCAGTATGTCTTCATGGGTTTCCTTCCAATACTACAAACTCCTGATTGTCCTTGGTGGGATTTGAACCCACATCCTAACGCTGCAAAGCAAAGGTGCAACCTCTGATCACCGCTTGGCCTACAAGTACATGGTATTTCTTTATTTCTATGGCGTGGACGTCGCCGTACAAACACCCAGTATGCTTATCAGTGTGATTTCTCTAGTTTAAATCAATGGGAAACACATTGTCAGCACTTGACGTGGATTGTAGCTCAGAATGTGTTCCAACATTTATGTAAAAAACTCCATCAACCGTCCCAATGTTGAATATTGTGGGGATGTGATGTGGCTGATAATGTGTAGATAGATCCTGAAGCGGCTCCCCCCCCACCTGCACAGCTGACATCCTATATGGCATCTTCTCCGGTCAGGTCTGCGACCACCCCTCTGTTGATGACTGGGGATGTAATGTCGCTGATACCATGGCCGATAGCTCCTGAAGTGGATCCCTGTCACGTGTTGACTGCTTTGCAGTCGATATGTGTTGCTGCTGTGCTTTATATCTGAGCTAATTTCCTTTGGCACATTGAGTGATACTCTTCAGAAAGTTGCTGTGTAGCTCTGCAGGTGGAGGTGGAGGTGGGGGTGTGTGTCAGAGCATTCAGATCTCTACTCCCTCAGTCTTTAAGCGTTCCACTTCTCTCCACCGGGTGTCGCAGATATAGTTCAGTCTCTACTAGGTCCCCGTGCAGTGAAGATGTGTGTGCTGGTGCTACTGCTGTTCCCTTCCTTAGGACTTGCTGTGTTTTCCTGGTCCATGGGTGGAGGTATAGGGTGGTGATCCAGACCTCCTCACCATCTGAAGTACCTCTGGGAGCAGAGTGAGCCAGGGACTCCCAATCTAAGGGTCATACTAGCTCCCTGAATGCCCTTAGTCATCTTACCAACCTGCTTCCAGATTCCCTATCTGCTATACCACCCCGTGACACTCCCCTCCCGATCTGCACAGATGATATCATATATGATGTCTTCTCCAGAAGGCTCCTGGCCCCTGGTCTTGTCAGACGTGCGACCATCACCGTGTTGATGACATGGGATGTAATGTTGTTGATAACATAGCCGATAGCTCCTGAAGTAGCTTCCCTCCCCCTCTGCACAGGAGACATTGTACATGGCGTCTTCTCCAGAAGACTCCCGGCCCCATCAGGCCTGTGGTCCTCATATTCTTTACAGTCTTCAGGACTGAGCTGCAGGATTATGGAATTGTCTTTTCATCATTATCACATTTTCTCTTCCAGGTGGAAACTTTTATGTAGTTCACCCACTTCTACGTTCTGACATCATCCCATTCCTTACTCTGCCGGGTGAAGAAGGTGACCCTCAGCCCCTTCATCGGTGACATGGCTGCCTCCACAAGCAGAGACTTCACAGGCTCCCTCAGAGAAGATATCCAAAGATATTTCACTGTGCATCAGTCCTACATAGAGAGATATTACTGACGTCAGCCAGCGGAGGGTCCGAGAACAAGTCACATGATCAAAAACCGCCGGCTCCAACCTCTAACCTATCAGTAATAGAAGCTCCACCCCAGGAGGGGTCAGACGCCCACATTTCATGTCCATATACAAAGCAATATGCCCAGACTCACCTGCCGCATGGCTAATCACCATATTTATAGGTTTGCACTGGGAGACTTGTAGTCCATGTGAGGACCATGAAATACTCCGGCCTACGGCCTTCTCCCAACGTCACCATCATTGCAAGTTTTGCTTCTATACAAGAAGACGCAACTACAAAAATACTCTAGATTCAACAATGGAGCATTATGTACGCTGCTCCAGAATAGCCCTCTGCGTCCCCATGGCGGGGTCTAGAAACAAACTGTGTGCAATCATTCTGGAGTCTTCAGTCTACGTCTGTCGTATAAACCTACATCATTCAAGCGGCACAAGACACTGTAGCATCAAACTGCTGAGTGTGTGAGGGTCATGGATGGTTGGTTGTGACATCACAACTATGTCCCTCTCCTTATCTGTCTCCCTGCCAAATTAATAGTAATAAGAGGTGTCCGCGGACAATAACCACACTGGACTCAGGTGCAAGTATGAGACAATCCTAAGTTTATTACAGAAGCACATACATTTATACAGACAATCCTGGGGTGCTAGGCCTAAGAAGAAGATCATTAATTGGTTACAGAATATTATCATTGGTTACTAATTGCTGGCAGCTGATTGGATTATGCAAATATATTCTAAATACATATGTGTCCTTGTACTTTTCCATTGTTTGGTTTTAGTGACTCATTGCACTCCTTCATTATCTGGTGTTTGGGAACATCTTCCCTTCTTATCAAAACATGCTAGACATTGGCTTCATGCCCAGACTATGTGGCCTTCACCGTTTCTCTAAACACAGTATATAACTTTTTTAAACACGTGGACAACTTGAGTTTATTTGCAAATTTAATTCACAATTAATGTATACAGACAAAACATGTGACAAGACGAAAAGACACAATGGGGGTTCCCCATAGGTTACAATTCCAAAAAAAAATACTGTACAAGATTAAAAATGTCACATTGGATACATATCCATTCAAGGGGGGGTATAAAGTGCCAAACGTAGCATATACAGGTGTTTACTGTTACCATCATTAATAAACCCTGTGGTTGTTATATCCCAATTCTGTCATTGGTATGGAGGATTACATATTACTCAAACCAAATCATCCATAACCACTTGTGGAAACAAATCAGACTCAATGTAATAATGGCAGCCTCCTTGTATCTGCAGCATTAAACCAACCAGAAAACACATGTTCAGGGCCACTTGTTCATAGACGTTTTCCTTCACCTTTATTCAGACATACATGTTATAAAGCTTCCTAGCCGGACGCGTTTCAGACATAGTCCTTACTCATCTGCATGGTTCATATAATAAAAGCACATCTTATAAAGGTATATTCAGACACATACTAATTACAGATTAGTCACACTTGTTCAGTTAACCAGTTCATAACATCACAGAAGCATCATGGCAATGTTATTTACATCTAGAATCTTGTTTGCTAAGGACTAGAGATGAGCGATGTGCGATTCGGAATGTTCCCAATCTCACATTCCAGCTGTTCTGGACGGTGTTCGAGTCATTCACCGAAGTAGAACAATTAGCTTCAAATTCAGCAGTTCCAGGTTATGTTCGATAACCAAAAGGATCCTATAAAGTGATCTGGGGGCAGAGGGAAAGGCTGAAATTGGGGCATGATTGTTTAAAAGCCGGCGGTAAAAAGCCACCGGCTTTTAAACAATAATTCAGCCTGATCCTCTGCCCCCTGCAGCCTCCCATCCCCATCCTCCGCTCCTCCCGCAGCCTCCCATCCCCATCCTCCGCTCCTCCCGCAGCCTCCCATCCCCATCTCCTCCCCCGCTCCTCCCCTCCGCAGCCTCCCATCCCCATCCTCCGCTCCCCCGCAGCCTCCCATCCCCATCCTCCGCTCCCCCCGCAGCCTCCCATCCCCATCCTCCGCTCCTCCCGCAGCCTCCCATCCCCATCCTCCGCTCCTCCCGCAGCCTCCCATCCCCATCCTCCGCTCCTCCCGCAGCCTCCCATCCCCATCCTCCGCTCCTCCCGCAGCCTCCCATCCCCATCCTCCGCTCCCCCGCAGCCTCCCATCCCCATCCTCCGCTCCC